>JANIEQ010000949.1:0-36675 GCA_024708375.1 Oxalis stricta | reverse complement strand
AAATGAAAATTTTCCAATTTAAAAGAAAAGCAAATTTTGATTATAGCCAATTACACAACAATTTCAACCATGTACTTCCTAATCAGATAGAATTCATTAGGAAATAATCCTCAAATGGGAAAAAAATCACATTTTTAATAAATGAAATAAAAGTGAGGGACCTGTAGAGGATATCGAAGATGACGGCGGCGCGTGCATGTCCGATATGGCTGAAGTCGTAAGTAGTGACGCCACAGACGTACATCCCGACTTTTCCGGCGACAAGTGGAGTGAAGACCTCCTTCTGTTGGGTCAACGAGTTGTAAACCCTAAATTCGACCTTTGGTTCTTCCTTATTCGAATCATTCCCTTCTTTGCCGCCATCGTTACACCCCAAAAGAATGAATTTGATTTTAAAAACTGTCTTCCGATTGTTATTAAACCCTAAAAAATTGAATTGGGGATTCTTGTGCTGAGCATAAAAACTGATATATACTACACTTCTCCTTTATAACGTTCTCTTTTTTCGATGATATACAAACTAGTCCCTTATTTTTAAATATATTTTTAAAACGGTACCTTAACTTAACACAGATTGCCAAAACCTCCGACTAACTCTTTATTAAGATTTTTGGTACTTAAAATTGTTATATCTTAGATATTCACACGCATAACATTTGGAAATCAAATGATCCAATGCTCTTGAAAAATCCTCCTCATATATACCATAAAAGGTTTTGAAATCCACCAACAAATATAATTAGTAGAAGTATTTTGTAATTGAAATGATATCATGTTATTTCGAACACATGGGTCATTCCCCTCACACTCAATTTAGATTCAACATTGAATAAACAATATTTTATTAAAATTTTGAGATTCTGATAGAGACCCTTCTAAATAACTCAGTGGTAGAGTAATGACATGATAAGACGTGGGTCATTGGTCCAAATCTGATAAGTGTTTAGATTTGACACTTTAAATTTCAAATTCTTTCTATCCATTATTCTCCCTCAAAAAAAATATCCTTAAAACCGTTAAATCATTTCCTAAAAAGTATTAAACATATTAATAGTCAAATTTTTTCTTGAATATTATCAATAACTTGACTCATTGATTATTTTTTTGTGATAGTTAAATGACATCTATCAGTAGATTTTTTCACAATATAATGAATAAAAGATATCAACGGATGATATTATAAACACGTCGATTAAGCTCGGTTCTAAATAGAGAGATAGAATCGTTTTAACCTAATATGGTAATCAACCCGACCATCTGTCAATTAGAACAAATATGGATATGTGCATATGCAATCGAATAGAAATACATAAAAACAAGAATTTCAAAATTAAAGCATTCTAAAGCCATCCACCTAATTAGACCTCTTATTCTCTTAAAAGTCTTTCATTTTTTCATTAATAATAATATAATATTTTTGAATCATCGATTATCTTCTAAAAAAGAAAAGGCTTTTTTTTTCTTTTTCTTTTTTCCAAACGGTTATTATTTTTTAACCTCGAAATGTACATATTCAATAAATCTAATTTCTTGAATCCAAAAAGAAGAAGAAAAATTCCTTTTGTGAAGAACAAAAATATTGGTCGCAATGTCTATTGAGAAAAAATGATCAATGGCTTGAAATGATCGAAGAAACTCAAGTTGAGAAATGATAAATATGCCCTTTTAGTTTATGACTAATTAGCATAAAGCCCACAATCTCGAATGTTGTAACCAAGATCACTCTCCCCTTTCAATATAAATAACCATACGTCCTTTCTCCGACCATTCTTCTGCTTTTTTTATTATATACAAGTTGGTCCTTTAATTTTAAAAAATATTTAAAAATGGTATCTTAATTTAACACATATTGTCAAAACCTTTGCCAACTTTTATTAAGAGTTCTGGTTTGAACTTAAGATTGTCATATCTTAGGTATTCACATAACATTTAGAAATCAAAAGATCCACCAACAAGAACCTGGAAAAGATCCTCCAAACTCATATATCATGTAAGGTTTTGAAATCCACCAACAAATACCATTGGTGGAAGTATTTTGTAATTGAAATCATATCATGTAAATTTTTTGTGACATAGTTGTTGTATGATTGAGATGATAAACCGCCATCTCGTGATTATATTGGCGGTTTTCTATAATTTAATCCTTAAAATTTTACATTAATCAATTTGGGTCTCAATATCAACTTTAAAAACTATCAAATTAATTAATGGGTTAATATGAGTGTGAAGTTTGTCAATTCGAACCTTAATATATACTACCTCCGTCTTAAAAAAAATGATGTTTTGCAATTTAGATTCACTCATATAAACACATACATTATGTGTTTTAAGACGGAGGGATTACAACTAGGTAATTAAAGATTATCTAACATAGCTATGCCTCATAGTGAAGGAATATCATCCTAAAGTGTTAAGCATTATCAACGGATTGATATTTCAAATACGTCATAAGTCATTCTCCTAAAACTCGATTTGGGTTCAATATTGAATAATCAACATTTTATTAAAATTTTGGGATTTGATACATATTTGGATTTGACATTTTGAATTTCAAATTCATTTCTATACTAATATTCTCCCCAAGAAAATATATCCTTAAAAACACAAAATCATTTTCTAAAAATGTATTAAACTTCATAGTCAATTTATTTGAAAATATAAATAATTTGCACTCATTGATTACCTTTTTAATGATAGTTAAAATGACATCTATCGTAGATTTATTTCAAAATCTAATGCGCAAAAGATATCAACGGATGATATTCCGAACACGTCGATAGTCGGTTCAGACACGACTCGAACTAGAGACACATAATCTTTTTAACCTCATATGGTGATCAAACCCACCATCTATCAATTGAAAAAAATATGGATATGTGCATTTTAATATACCTAATTTCTTGAATTCAAAAAAAGAAGAAAAATCCTTTTGAGAAGAAAAAAATATTGGTCATAGTGATTGCAAAAAATATATTGAGAAAAAATTATCAATGGCTTGAAATTATGATCAAAGAAATCTAACGATGGAAAATGCATACTCAAGTAGAAAATGACAAATTTAGCCTTCCAATTTATGTCTAATTAAGAAAAACTACTCAACTCGAACGTTGTAACCAAAGATCACTCCCCCTTCCAATATAAATAACCTACGTCCTTTCCTGGCCATTCCACATACAAAAATAAAAAAAAAGATTTCTCTCTCTAGAATCTAGAGTGAGAATTAATATTTGTCTCTTTTGAGTTGTAAGAGAGGTTTGAGATCATATCGATGGTTGACAACAAAGATCGAACAGATCGTCGCTTCACAACTTCTCACTCTCGTCGGACTTGAAGTGGGGGAGTCAAAGCACCTCAAATGCATCAAAGCCGATGAATCTCCGGAAGCCTACCGTTGAACAACCTAAAACCCTCCACATCGAAGGAAAATTCTGAAGCCGATGAAAAGCTGCAAGATTCGATTACACCTCGTCTTCTTCTCCAAGGATGATGATGGTCGGCAGCGGCGTAGCGGTAGCACCGATGCCTTGATGCGAAGGCCGAAAGGGATTGATCCGATGCCGGTCGATCGCTTCTACACGCGAGGAAATGACTCAAGGAGGACCGATGAATGAGATCGAGAAGAAGATTGGAAAGAATCTAAACATGCAAGGTAATGCCACTTTCAGAGGTAAGAAAAAATCATTTACGGAGCTCGCTCCATTGCCACCTCCACCTCCACCACCAGCTGTGAATGTGGAACGACCATGGAATCTAAGAAGCCGAAGAGCACCTAGTGTCGTTGCTAGTGGCAAGTGGTGGGATTTTTAGGTTTGGTGATCATCGGGATGGAGGACACAGTTTTAAGGATGGGAATCGACCACATTTCACTTTAACACTCTCGATGAAGGAGATAAAAGATGATCTTAGTTGCCATGACCTGGAAAGAAAGTTGCCCGAAAAAGTGTTAACAGGAGGCCAAAGATCTTGCGAGAGCGAGATAAATGTAAGAACTAATTGTCAAAATTTGATAAATTAAATTAAATTGATTTCATTTTTCGATTATATATTTATACATAGTTTAATTTATTAATGTTTGATTTGTTTTTGTTGAAGAATCTGTTTCCGGGAGCTTTTCTAGGTGAAATAAAGGCTGAGAAATACAAGGTTGATGAGTCTCCGCCACCGAAAAATTGTGATGAGGTGAGGGGTTTAATTTAAATCAAATTTAGACAAACTTATGGGACTTAAACGTTATGATGTTAACGACTTGATCCTTTCGATTTAAATATGCATTACGCCTTTCTTTTTTGACAAAGGAAGTTTATTATTAAAGTTAATTAAATATGGTCAAGTTGAATCGTGCCAATTATCGATAACGTAAAATGTGTTCATCTTAATTTGCAATGCATGTTAACAAGTACCTGAATTTTTATTTTGCAGGAGGACGTGAAAGGATATTTGGATGGTGTGTTGGTGCTACCAAGGATGGGGTCCTTTTTGTGTCGCAATAACTAGTTGAAGTGTCTGGTTATAGTTATTTAAGTTGTTGAGTTTTATCGTTAATTAGATAATAATAAGTAAATTTTTCAATAGATGGATTATTTTGGTTGCAAACTTCAATAGTTTCATGGTGGATCCCGAAATTAAAGTGATATTTTTTTCTGTGATTTTTGGTTTTTGGTTTAATTTAGTTATAATTAATGTTCCAAACTTTACAAAATGGCTTAATATATAAGCTATATTCTGAATATTTATCTCGTTTACATCGACTAATTTTAGTGAGTATACTATTGATAAAGTACTCTTGTTGTTTATCATGCAGTCTATTTAATATTATAGAGATCTAATTCATTTTGGATGTTTTGAAGAGGTTTATTATTATAGTTAAATTTTTTGGTTAAAACTATATTATAAAAGACGTTTTTTTGTTTCTTTTTTTTTTTTTTTGTTGAAACTATATTTTAAGAAGATTTTCATTGCTTTTATTGTTCTTTAGCATTCGAGTTAGTGGGCCGTAGCCCACGACCAATAATGATTGATTTGGGGCCGAATTTATAAGCCCGGATAAATCCTCTTCGATTAATTATGAGTATTTAAGTGACTTGGCGTACAAGAAAACGAGAGATGGCCTATTAGCCGGTTTATATAAACAAAAGAGGAAACAAAAATAAAATCACTTAACTGTTAATTCGACGTACCCTAAATCTTGTACACATACATACATATATATATATAGGCAATCATCAATTCGATCTTCACTATCACGAAGATTTTCACTTTTCCTTGCTTTTCTCTCGAGAATGATATCGGAGAAAAAAAAACGTGATTGATTCTTGTTGTCGAAACGAGAAAAGCAGCCGGAAACAAGATCAGCGATCAAATATTCTAGCTAAAACAATGGTTTTTCTGCGAAACTTCCGCTAAAGATGCTCCAACTATGGGGAAGATCTTTGCTAAGGTGTTGACGGAAGCCATTGTTTACCGATAAAAGTGTATTTCTTAGCGGCTGACTTAACTTTAGGAGAATTGAAATTCCTTAGATAGTGATTATTGTTTTCAAACGATTGTATGTAAACAATATTTTTAATTTCTTCTGAAAATATGTAAAATCGATCGCAAGTTTATTACATTATGTTTCAAATTGTAGATTTCGTTAATCTAATTGATCAAGAAAATCAAGCTTCATTGGCATTAATCACAATTTAAATTAAATTTCGATATTTTTCATTGAGTTTAAATATATTATTTACGTAATTTCAGTTTGTAGTATATATTGTTTTGATTCTTTAGATGGTAACAACTTTGCCATGAAAAATTGGAACACAACATCAATTTCGACTAAATTAACTCGGCCATGCATCTTAATTTTTATTAATAATATTTTTTCTTTTAACTTGCCATTAAAAATTTGAACACAACATCAATTTCGACATCATCGGTTTACGAACAAAGCCAGGATTTGGCAGATTCAGAACTAAGAAAAAAAAAGGCATAAGAAGAAGAAAAGAAAAGAATCGCTTTCTTTAATTTGATCTTAAATTTTTAAAGGTCAAGAAACAACAAAAAAGTAAATAATAGAGGAAGACCCCAAATCAAAGTAAAAAAATACTAATGGGTAGAGCATACTCCAAATATTCTTAACACATATTTTTTATCATTTTTAATAATAAACACATCTTTAAAAACGTTCGGAACGTGTTCGAAACATGCTTCAGCCATAAAACGAAAATAATTGAGAGTAGAAACAAATGAAGAAGCCATTGTTGATAGAGATGCCTTTGCTTACTTGTCTCCTACCTAAATGACATAATACATGAATATATATTTGTTTGAAGATCCAATTCTAGTCCTTTCAACTGTAGTTTTCCCTCTCTAAAGTTCTATTCCATCACTCTTAAGCGGATCCAATAGCACTACCTTTGTATATGAATAGTAATCGTCTTTGAGAAAAAAAAATGCTTTGTAATAGTAGTCGATGTAAATTGTTTAAATTATCATTTACTAATTAGGGGAAAACATTAAATAGTGGCTGAATTAATTAAAATATGTGTAATATAGTAATCTATTATAAAAAGTACTCAATATTTAGAGAAATTAAGTATAGAGGATACATGGAGAATTTAGAGATTTACATAATGAAAAATTACTACTATAGTAAAATAAAAGCACACAATATTTCAACATGTATAAATTAACTAATTTCATCATTGTGTGATTAGTTTGAGAAAGTAGATTTGATTTTGTTTCTATTTACAAAATTTTGTAACTTCCCAATTTTACAGACCATCTAGTAAATATGGACAGATGAACTATTTAGTGAAAACCAGATTAAATTAGGAAAAATAAGTATAGAAAATATTGAAACTCAATCAGTGGATTCATCTCTTCTTCTTCTTATTCTTGTTGTAACAGAACAGAGAACCTAATCCGAAAAAGCTTGCGGCTGCATTCGAGATGTACGGTGGAGGAAGATTCAAAACTGGACTAATCCGATATCCGCCATTGTTGTAAGATGCACTTTTCTTTAATGGAGGTCGTTGTGATGAGAAATTGTTGTAATAAGAATGATGCGTAGAATTATTAAAATTATTACTGTGAATTTACATTACCATACTTCTTTGATGCTTGCCTTTGAAAATTATGTTTTTGAGTTTCCTTTAATGGCGGCTTCGGATTTGGAGTTGAACCTGTTGAATTGCTCCGGACAATAGAGATCGAATTAGGCCTTTACTTCTTGTCGACTCAGAAATTTAGACTGCTACTTCTCTTGAACTGCCAAAATGATTTTACAGGCTTTTGATCATCCTCAGCATCAATATCTATAGACAATAGCTCTATAAGTCTCTTCTTTTGCGTGTTTGTCGATTTTTCGTCACAACGCCGAGGAGGGGATTCAAGCTTTTCTTGCTTATAATTTGATTTCCTGAAAGAATCCTCCCATTAGAGAAGAGCTCATCTGCAGAAGACAATTCCTGATGAGCAGAAATCCTGTTATTTCCCGAAACAGAAATCGAAATCGGATTCCTGTACCGATATTTTCTGATGATCTTCTTGTAAAGTATCACTTGATTGGTTGAGATCATGAGAGAATGAGATCCTAGGACTGATTCCTGGACTATAAGGCTCAGAGAAAACTTCAATTGCCATTGAAGAGATTCAGAAATCTCTGAAAATGGAAGGAGGTGTTTTTATAATGGACGTATATAAGAGAAGAAGTCAGCAATGGCTGCAACGTTTTCTTTTTGCTTGCTTTCTTGGTCTAAGGAGTAGCATAATCTACCAACAATGAGACATCAATTATGGAAGAGACAAAGACAGATGCAGAGGAACTAGAAATAAGGATTATGAGAGATTCCATTGTTAAGAAATTTAAGCTAAAATTATTTATATATAAAGATCAGGAAATTTAAAAGTTGAATTTCGGAATATGATAGATAGAGAGACCCAAACACGAGCACAGATATATATCACTTTAAAAAAATAAATACATTTTGTAACTTTTAACTCAAACATCATGAGTACATGTAGACTAAATATTTTAAACAATTATTATTAAGTATATACTAATTTAGATATTTTCTGAGATGAATATGACATTTTTGAGATGTTGCAAGTTATTGGTGTTGAACCTAAAAAAAGAAGGAAAAAGTTATTGGTGTTGCATCAAATTATAGACTTTTTTTATAAAATTTAAATTTCATTAATCATCTAAATTAAAATATGGTCGAATTCGTTAACATCGATAATTTCCAACTCATCGGATGAAATTTATAGGATTTAGACTCGATGAGAAACCGTATCTATGGATGGGACTATTAATTTTATTCACCGAAAGTCTATGAAAAAGAACGAATGTATCTACTCTCTAGATGAGTTCCCAATGGAACTTTTTACTTTATTCGAACGGTAAAAGGAAAAAATAATTCCATATTGTCTAGTGGAGAGTGATTTCATGAGAGTGACGTGTTCTCTTTTTCTTGTATTCTTATATAAGCATATAAATAGAAAGAAAATTTAAAACCATATAATATAGTTTTCATATATGAACGCAGCATGTTCTATGTCATGCCTAATTAGATGTTGAATTTTGATATATTCAAATATGAAGAAATAAATTGATATATATATATATATATGTGTATATTCAACAAAATATGGAACGTACATTTTATTTTAGAGAACGGGTAAACAACGATAATACATACTTAATTAATATTTGACTAAACTATTCATTAGTGCTGTGTAAAATGCAAGAAGGCAATAGGAAAAAAATAATGGACAAAGACAGAATTTAGCTGAAAAATTGACTAATAATTTTGATATGTATTTTAACACAAAAATAGTTCAAAATGAATATATATTTTGATATATTAACATTTTATTTCTTCTTTGGAAAAACATTCTGATCATATGGTAGACCAGATCAATTAAGGATTTGATAATAGCTAAATTGATGTAACTTATAAGATTTTTAGATTAGATCTGAAAGCATCAATTAGTTGATTTGGCACCTGTTATAAGAAAATTCTCTCTTTTTATTTTTTATTTCAAAAAAAACCTTAAAACATGGGCAATGTGAGAAGTTTGTCTAAGTTGGAGAATACGACACTCGTGAATATCGATAATTGAGAAGCCAGGCCAACAATAATATGACACAATCCAGGTCAATGTGGGTTCCATTTGATTTGAGAAATAATGTAACTTAGACTTTGAACTAATTAGGTAGTATTAACAATTTAACATATGTGTATTTCAAATTGAAAGAAAATTGAACCATAGTGAAGGCCGCCTCCAATTCCAACAAGAAAATCCGTGAAGGAGCAAAACTGGTGAACAACTGCTCCTCGGACAGAAAACGCAGCTCTTATGATTATATTATAAGAAAAGGGAGATGGTCCTCCATCAAATAGTATAGTTTTCACATTAAACAAACTTAAAACAAAGAAAGAAAAGTGTTTTATTTCGTTTTTAACGAAAATGTTTTAGGATGGACCACAAATAAAAAGATGTACATATGTTGTTGGCGTGGCATATATCTTGGGCAAAAGGAGACGATAGAGGGAGTTTTCATGGTCGGAAAATGAATAGATCGTTGTCAAAACAACATCTCCATCATATATCAACATTTTTTTGCATACAAGAAAGTGTTAAAGCTCTTAGAGCTTCTTTTGAGCCTTACTTTTTTATTTTTATAGTTGGAAGGGGTAGTCGCCTTGCTCATTTAATTGCTAATTTAAAGTGGAATAGACGATGTCGTGATTACATTCCTTCTTGATTGATGTAGCCGTTTTTTATATGCAAAATGAAATCCTTAATTTACCTATTTTCCATACAAGTTGAAATTAGATTTGTCCAAAGATGTGAAAAACTCTTTATATTAATTCAGTTTGTTTAAAAATTTGAAGTTACCTCATCAACAGGCATCAATAATAGTACAATCTTTTGACTGACGATGAACCGACAAAGTGATTGATTGAGATTGACAGATAAACTATTGAAGCTTGTCAGGTTGTCGCAGTACTACTGTAGTAAATATCATTCCTGTGCTTATGCATGTTTGATGTCGGAAATCAAATGTAAGCCCGAAAGACTCATATGGCATCTCCTGGGATCGTATGCTAGTACTACTAATCGAGTATTGCTTATTTCTTGGATTTCAAAATAAATGATGTATATAAAAAACATCATGTATTTTAAGAACGGAGATAGTATTTACTTGTTCAACAAAATTACTTAAAATATTTAAGGGGTTAATACAGGGTAAACTATTTGATCCCCTGAGTTAAAGAGGCGATTAGTAATTTTAAAAACCAAGAGGGGCTGATCTTATGTTAAGCTATATCTCAAGAGGGTTTCAATAGTTTCTCTCAAGTGTAAGATGAAACTAGATAGCTATGTATAACCACGGTAATGGATTCAAAAGAACCTTTTAAAGGAACAAATTAAAAGAAGCCAATAGTATAAAACATCCAGCAATTTTCGAAAAGAAACAACCAACAATTAACAATCCAGGCAACAAAAGTCAATAACAAGAAGCATTCTTAAGTAATTCACTAATTTAAAAACCACGGCCGGAGACGGAGGACGAGGTGCTAGGTAGACTCTTTCGAATGTTGTAATCGGCAAAGTCGGCCATCTTCCAAGCGCTTTCAAGCAAAGATCAACCTCTGCCGATACTGGTGGAATGCCTTCCTCATCTCTGTATCTTAGCCTTCACATTGTCAATTGTGTCTGAGCTTTCAACTTCGAGGTTATGGTTTTCCGGTAGAAGAGTGTTCACGAATATTTGCATTCCACCACGAAAACGAAGAACCAAGTGAAGGGTAGACTCTTTCCGAATGTTGTAATCGGCAAGAGTCCGGCCATCTTCCAGTCACTTTCCGGCAAGATCAACCTCTCGATCTGGTGGAATGCCTTCCTAAATCCTGTATCTTAGCCTTCACATTGTCAATTGTGTATCGAGCTTTCAACTTCCGAGGTTATGGTTTTCCAGTAAGAGTGTTCACGAATATTTGCATTCCACCACGAAAACGAAGAACCAAGTGAAGGGTAGACTCTTTCGAATGTTGTAATCGGCAAGAGTCCGGCCATCTTCCAGCCTTTCCAGACAAGATCGACCTCTCGCTGATCTGGTGGAATGCCTTCCTAAATCCTTGTATCTTAGCCTTCGCATTGTCAATTGTGTCCGAGCTTTCAACTTCGAGGTTATGGTTTTCCGGTAGAGTGTTCACGAATATTTGCATTCCACCACGAAACGAAGAACCAAGTGAAGGGTAGACTCTTCTCGAATGTTGTAATCGAGCAAGAGTCAGGCCATACTTCCAACCGCTTTCCGAGCCAGATCAACCTCTGCCGATGCGGTGGAATGCCTTCCTCATCTCGTATCTTAGCCTTCACATTGTCAATTGTGTCGAGCTTTCAACTTCGAGGTTATGGTTTTCCCGGTAAGAGTGTTCACGAATATTTGCATTCCACCACGAAAACGAAGAACCGAGTGAAGGGTAGACTCTTTCGAATGTTGTAATGGCAAAGAATCGGCCATCTTCCAATTGCTTTCCAGGCAAAGATCAACCTCTCGCCGATCTGGTGGAATGCCTTCCTCAATCTTGTATCTTAGCCTTCACATTGTCAATTGTGTCCGAGCTTTCAACTTCCAAGGTTATGGTTTTTCCGAGTAAGAGTGTTCACGAATATTTGCATTCCACCACGAAAACGAAGAACCAAGTGAAGGGTAGACTCTTTACGAATGTTGTAATCGGCAAGAGTCCGGCCATCTTCCAAGCGCTTTCCAGACAGATCAACCTCCGCTGATCTGGTGGAATGCCTTCCTACATCTGTATCTTAGCCTTCGCATTGTCAATTGTGTCTGAGCTTCAACTTCGAGGTTATGGTTTTCCGAGTAAGAGTGTTCACGAATATTTGCATTCCACCACGAAAACGAAGAACCAAGTGAAGGGTAGACTCTTCTACGAATGTTGTAATCTGCCGAGTCCTTCCATCTTAGAGCTACTTTCGGCAAAAATGAGTCTCTGTGATGGTCGGAGGAATTCCTTCCTTATCTGTATTTTAGCCGTCACGTTATCAGATATATGTGAGCTCTCGACCTCGAAAGTAATGGTCTTTACGAGTGAGAGTCTTCACAAAGATACTGCATGCCACCACGAAGACGAGTACCAAGTGGAGAGTCGACTCCCTTCGAATATTGTAGTCGGCGAGAGTCACATGCCATCCTCAGTGTTTGCCGGCAAAAATCGGCCTTTGTTGGTCTGGTGGGATTCCTTCCTTGTCTTGTATCTTGGCTTTTACATTATCAATGGTGTCGAGCTTTCAACCTCGAAGTTATGGTCTTTCCCGTGAGAGTCTTCACAAAGATCTGCATGCCACCGCGAAGACGGAGAACCGAAAAGGAGAGTCGACTCCTTCGAATATTGTAGTCGACAAGAGTACAACCGTCTTCAAGTTGTTTACCAGCCAAAGATCAATCTCGCTGTCAGTGCAGAGATTCCCTCCTTGTCTTGTATTTTCGCCTTTACATTATCAATGGTATCTGAACTTTCGACCTCCCGGGATGTGGTCTTGCCCGATAAGGTTTTCACGAAGATTTGCATCTACGGATTCGAAGCGACAAAATTAGATTTCACGTTGGATAAAACGAGAAATGAACAAGCAATCACCCGATATCAAAAGAATAACACGATAATCCCATAGGGATCATATAGAAACGATCTCCATCAAGCATATCCAAATATACAAGACTAAACAAAGATCTCCCGGACGGTGAACGACAGAAACCACATCAGAATTCCACGGATAACGATTACTACCGGGATTACACAAATTAAAAATCGAGATAACACAAATTAAAAAACTGAACTTTCTTATAAGAAAACCCGATTAGATAACGAGAATAGACGATCGATGCAAGCACGATATTCGGACAATCACAACGATTTCGATCATCATATAATCCGATTGCTTCGTAATTATCTCGTAAAAATAACCCTTTTAAGACTTCCACATACACTATATATCACAATTCACAACTCGAAGAGGATTCAACGCGAGACAAAACCCTAATCGAGAACCAAAAAAACAACAACGGTACTCGATAAAACGATCGACATATCATATTTAGATACTACTACTACACATGATGAATCGATAGCTAAAAAGTTCGTACCTTGAAGAGCGGGATGAATTGATCTTTGAGATTAACCTTTTCTACTACTTAAACTTTGCTCCAACTAACATCTGGCTACTTGAACTTTACTTTTTAATATTTGGCTACTTGAACCTTTATTCCGTCTAACACTTAGCTATAGTCCGTTAAATGTCTGTTAACGTTGCTGACTGGTCGCTTTACGTCAAGTTAAATGAGGTAATAATAATTTTGATCCCTAAATTTACAAATGATTCCAAAAAATATATTTTAATTCACTCGGATCTAGTTTGTCCACATCATCATCTTCTTCCTCTTCTTGAAATATATCTCTGTTTGGATATTTTCTTCATCAGTCTATTTACACGTTCTCCTGATTTCCCTAAGCACCTTCCTTCCCTTCTCTCTCTCTCTCTCTCCAATCATTAGATTTGCAGCCAAATATTTAAAATTCATTTGAGATCTAGTCTTAAAATCCACGATTGATGCTTTTATGGCCATGGTTAATGCAATGATTGACGCTGGTGGCACAAATCTGGGTTGTCGGCGGTGGAGAAATCGGAACTACGACATAACCTTAAGAGTTTCGTGAACTGGAAATATGTAAGTTATTAACACAGATTAAGAAAGTAGAGAGAGCAGAGAAGGAAGGTGCTCAGAAGAAACAGGGACAGAATAAAAGACGAAGAGTGAGTCTGAGAGAACTGAGAACAAAATAGAGATTTCATATAAGGACATTTAAGTCTTTTGACAAAGAACGTCACTCCTGCACCTAGAAGAAACGTATGAAAAAGTTTTATGATCCATGTGATATTATTGGGAGCTATAGGTAAATTTAGGGATAGTTAAGGGATCGAAATATTATTATCTCTTTTTAAAAAAAGAAAAGACACCTGAGATGATAAAAGTGTACGCTGGTGTGTTTTGGAACACGTCAAATGACACATAATCGATGAGTCAACAACAGTAACGGATATTTGACAGATTATAACTAAATGTTAGATGGAATTAAAGTTTAAGTAGCTAGATGTTAAAAATAAAGTTGAAGCAGCCAGATGTTAGCTGAACCAAAGGTTAATAGCTCTGATGCATTAATCTCTTGATCTTTTAACGAAAGCTTTGGTTTTTTTATCGATTCAAATAGAAAATTGGGGTAATCAAAAATTAGATTTGAGCTTCTCTATTTATAGGCCGTCGAGATTGGGTAAATGACGAAACTAGCCTCATACTTGAAGTGTGCGGCACTTGTGAAATAAATATAGTACATATCTCGTTTACCGCCATTAATGGAACCATGTTTTATCACTTTTGGAACAATATACAAAGCTTTTCATGTTAATCTTCTAAAATTCGAATATTAAAAGTTTCTTAATTTCCTAGTACTTAAAAAATAAATCTTAATTCATTTCAAGGTTTTAATCACATTCATTGACTAAATTATATTTTGTATCTCAATTTGTATCGTCATCCCAGATTTATATGATCACTAGTTTCATTCATCTGCTAGTTCATTTGTTCTCTTTTATATCCGTCTGGATATTCAAGTGGGATATTTTTTCGAATGAGACGTGTATATGAACTATCAATACGTAAATTATATGATTATATTTTGACATATAACGATTTCTTTGTTAAAAAAATAAACTTTTCATATGTTATAATATTTCAAACATAAAATCAAAGCGCATCACCCATACAATTAGATGGGAGCAGTAGTAAACACAAATTAAATTTGCAGAACATGAATTTATGATTGGAGTCGTCATAGAATTTAATCTTCGATTTTTTTTAGCATCGATCTTATTTATGTCGATGTCTAAGATTGGAAGTTCCACTATTACCATATCCTTCCGTGGAGGAAACTCGAGGGAAGTTGAACCAAGGAGAAGACATTCTACTAATCCCACCATTGTCGGCGGTTGGTAGTCTGACCTAATTCTCCGGTGAGAGGATCCTTCCAGTACTCGACTCTTCTCCCGATTAATAAGTGGAAACTCAGATTAGAGTCTCTGGACATGGATCTCCGAATCATGTCGTATGGACTTTGTTTCTTCATTGAACGGATAAGAAAAGAATGATGCCTTCCATGATCGACTTGAAATTGTTTAATTAATTAATATTTTTGACCAAGTTAAACTCACAATTAATTGTATCTTTTGTTTATGTTGATTTATGCAATGCCAATGAAAGTATATTTATAGTAAGAGGCAAAGGCAATGGCTTCATTTCATCTCAAAACTATGGGACAATGAATTGAGATAGGCATATTGGTCAAAAGTGACTTACAGCTGCTAGGGCTGCTTTCGAAATGCAAGAGTGGGGGAACTTGCATAGCTCAGAAAATATTATTGAAGTTGAAGTCAAAGTCAAAAGTATGAAAAGTCAATAACCTCGTGTTTGTTTATACCCATAGTATTAATGAAGCACGTCCAAACATTCAATGAATTTGAAAGGTAAAAACGTGATGTTATTCAATAGTTAATAAATTTCATTCCATACGAAATTATGGATTCAAATTTTAGAGGGATATATCGTATCAGATAGACATTATTAAAAAAAATGTAAAAATAATTTTTTAAAATTTTGGGTTTTCATGATACAACAAAAATTGTCTTCAATGTTCATTGATTAGTAACAATGTAATTTCATGTTATTATTTAACGAGTGTAAAATTCGATTACTCTCCCTCTTTTAATTAGTTTTTGCAGCCTACAAAATCTAATTAATACCTCAACAACTAGCTAGAGCAGAAAATTAACATGTCTGTTTTTTACACCTCAATTTGGACTTGACCAAGAATCATTTCGAACTACAAGATCATGAATGATGAATATACACAGACTTACCTTACCTCCGATATCCCTAAAAAATTCCCATACTTGTCATTCCTCAACTCCTAAGAGATGAGATACAGTTTCATTCATCATAGGTTGGAATGACACATGCTCTTCACACAAATTAACTCTTCAAAGTAAATTTGGAACATTATTCAGTTGCTATATATCATCCCACGGACATGTCAACAAGATCCTAAATTTTGCCGACTAAGCGTATGAGTTAAGATAATTTTTTTCTTCGAGGTCATAATCTCGATTTTTGGTTGAACAGATTTTGGATGGATAAATTATATTAAATATATAAAAAATATTTTCGAAATTTTCAAGAAAGCTTGGTTACATACAATGTTAATTAAATTATGGCTCATTTCGTTATATATTTGAGGCAAATATTTCCTTCCTCCAAACATCCTAAATATAGATTTCTGTCCTTTTATTATTTGGTGAAACGTATATTTTCTTTTCTCATATACCCCTCTCTCCCCCCCCCCCCCCCCCCTCCCCCCTCCTCCCCCCCCTCCTTCTCCCTTCTCTTTCCCCCCTCCTTCCCTTTTTTTTTTTTTTTTTTCTTTTTTTTTTTCCTTTTTTTTTTTTTTTTTTTTTCCCTTTTTTCTTTTTCTTTTTTTTTTTTTTTTTTTTTTTTTTCTTTTCCCTTCTTCTCCCCCTTTTTTTTTTTTTTTTTTTTTTTTTTTTTTTTTTTTTTTTTTTTTTTTTTTTTTTTTTTTTTTTTTTTTTTCTTTTTTTTTTTTTTTTCTTTTTTTCTTCTTTCTTTCCTTTCCTCTTCTTCTTCTTCTTTCCTTCTCTTCTCTTTCTTTTTTCTTCCCCCTTTCTCCCCCCTCTTTTTTTTCTTTTTTTTTTCTTTTTTTTTTTCTTTTTTTTTCCTTCTTTTTTTTTTTTTCCTTTTTTCTCTTCCTCTTTCTTTTTTTTTTTCTTTCTTCTTCTTTTCCTTTTTTCTTTTTTTTTTTTTTTATTTTTTTTTTTTTTTTTCTTTTTTTGTACAGCATAATTATAAAAATTAGATCAACAGAAAGAGATTATATATATATGTATGCGTGTGTATATATATTAACTTTATAACACATCAATTAACATCATATTATGGGTAATTAAATCAAATAAATTTGAACCTCAAAAAAATCAAATAAATTTAATAATACATATGTCGTCTTTACAACGTGCCCTTACTATTATTAGTAAAGGCCTGCAATCCTCTACAACTTCACTAGAGGCCTGTACTTGGACAAATTTATTTTAAAAGAATTATACAAGAATGCATAAACGAATCAATACAATTGAATATCGACTCAAACAATTTCAACATAATTTGATCTTTAATTAAATGTCTTGTCGTCGATGTCTAAGGTCGGAAACTTGAGGAGGATTCGGATTCCGGCCGAGGGACGATCTACTAACCATCACTGAGTTATTATTAGAACTGAGAGAAGACTTTTGAAACTTTCTAAATGTAGTAATTGAAGATTTGAACGCTGCTCTAAGAAATTCATGGTGGGTGGTTGGTAATCCGATCTAGTTCTCCGATGAGAGGAACCTTCCGATGTCGATTCCGGTGCCAACAACAATTGGAAACTCCGGCCACGGCTAGACTCATCGGACATGGATCTTCTTATTGCATGGTGTGGTTTTGGCTTCTTCATTGCACGGATAAGAAATGGAATTAAGCCTTCCATGTTATATTACTATGACTTGAATTTTCTAATATTAGTATAGTAGAATTTGGTAATATGGTTAATTGATGTTTTGCAAAATAAGCCAAGAACATATATTTATATAATAGTGCCACTATGGCAATGAGGGATTGGTCAAAGTCAATGTATAGGACATGGTTTTTAATTTGGATTTGTGGATTGCAATTGAGAGCTTTGGATTGAGTTGCCAAGGTCGCTGTCAAATTATTGAAGTCAAAGTTAAGAACAGTCAATTATGGTGTCTTTAGTGATGAAATCACAATTTAACATTTTACATCTATAAAAACTCGAATCTGTTTTTCTTTGTTATTTTTGGAGGATATAAGAATTAGAAAATTCTAGGGTACAACTTTTTCTTTTTAGTGGATCGATCCCCGAAGAGGTCTTAGATCGGCTGTTTAATCACCGACCGACGGACGACAGATTGGTGATTATCGACTGGTCAATGACAGTCAATTATCCATTTATCGATAACATTCCGGCCAAAATCTCTTATCTACAATGCATAATAATATGTGCATAACAGTTATCTATGAGACTTCTGGGAACGGTTATATCTGATATTCTCTTAGCTGAAGTTATGGCATTGCCCATAGGCATGAAGCTTGCTTTAGAATATGAAATTTGTCGAGTTGTCTTTGAAATCGACTGCAGAATTTTAGTTAGTCTTATTCATAACTTTGACTCTCAATTTTATCGTGTCATGCTGTAGTTAATACTATTAGAGAAGATTAACTCGTTTTTACAGTTCAATCATTCGTTAGTAAATTCAAAATGAAATGAAAAATATTATTTATCCCTTATCTCTACATTCCCCCTTTATGAAATAAAGAAAAAAAAATCATCAATAATATTGTAGATCATTAGATGATTTTGGTTGATGTTTCAATATCAAATTCAAAATTAAATCAAACACATAAAATTAACCATTTTTTTAATCAATAGATTAGACGATACGAACCGGAGCGTTTGAATTATCGGACCGAAAATCATCTTCATCTAAGTTTTTTATTTTTGAGGATAACTTGTATTTTAGTTACTTAATAATAAATGAAGCGATCATAAGCAATCGCGATTACGATTTGAGGAAAGAGTTAAAAATATGAAAAACTTAACCACTAATTCAAACACAAAATCAATACATAAAGTAAAAATCTCAAAAGAATCGATCGGATGATTGATCGAAAGCCAACACCCAACGTCCAAAGATCCGCAGCAATAACTCACCATCTAAGTTTTTTACGATGGACCAAAAATAAAAGAAAAGAAGCATAGTCTATAGCATATTCGAATACATATTTTTCGCATTTTTTTTCATAGTTATCACTAGACTAGTATAGTGTGTGTGTCCCATCTCAGACAATAATAAGTTGCTATCACATGCTTTATTCACACAACTTTAATTTGGTCGGAAATGGTTACACTTACCGACGACGGCGACGACAAGAAGAAGACGGTGGTCGCCGACTTGAATCGTCTCCGGACGGAAAATACTAAAACTGGTACTTGCCCGTTTTGCCACAATTCAACCCGACCTGATATACTTATATTTTAAATAATTATTTATTGTTTACTGCATTTATTTAATTTAGTTGCATTGTTTTTTTCTAAAAGCTTGCAATTGCATCGATAATGGAATCATCATGGAACGTGACAAATCGGATTTCAAGGAGGAGGGAGGAGGACAGCAACATAATTTCTCCTCCGCCACCGCCACCATCGCAGAAGCTGAGATGTTGTGTTCAGAACTACGATTGGGGCATCGTCGGAGCCAATTCACAGGTTGCCAGGCTGATTTCGTTGAATTCTGGATCCGGGTCGAGCTCAATTGATCCAAAGAAGCCTTATGCTGAGTTTTGGATGGGAACCCATGAATCTGGACCTTCCTTTTTGGTGGATGACGGAAATGGGTCGGATCCAAAGAGAAGACTCAAGTCATGGATATTGGAGAATCCGAGTATGCTTGGTGTTCAAGTCCTGAAAAATTGGGGTTGTGATCTTCCTTTCTTGTTCAAGGTAATCTCTTTTTTTGCTCATTCTGGTAATTTTTCGAAATGTTTAATTCTGGGTTTTGAATAATCTTGTTGTATCTTTTGTTTGTTTGTTAATTAGGTGCTTTCAGTTGAGAAGGCACTGTCAATACAAGTTCATCCAGATAAGGAATTTGCTAAGGCTTTGCATAAGTCTCAACCTAGTGTTTATAAGGATGAAAATCACAAGCCCGAGATGACTTTAGCACTTACAGATTTCGAGGCATTGTGTGGCTTCATCAGCTTCAAGGTATTCGATTTGTTGTTTGGGCTAGAGTCTTGGTTAAGTTAGTTTGTACTGTTGCAAAGCATCTGTCTTTCCTCTCATTAGTTTGTTAATCTTGCCATGGCTGTTCGATTTCGATCCTACTATGATTGGTTAGGCAGTTTGAAGCTGTACAATGGATTAGTTGGAACTGTAATTGTTATGGAAATGAAATGACACAGTAAATCGAGATTTAAGCATTGAGATGATGAAAACCATTTGCTGAAGATAAACTATATGGCTGAAATTATGCACAGTAAATCGATTTCTCTCGCTATTCACATCTTGAATACGATTTCCTGCATTTTTGTTTGAAATTTCCAGGAGCTTAAGGATGTATTGCGCAATGTTCCTGAGATCCTAGAATTGACGAGGGTAGCAGGCAAAGAAAGATGTTTGGATATTGATAAGCTGAATGAGAACGAAGAAGAAGCAAAAGCAGTTTTGCAATCCACATTTAGTCAAATTATGCTGTCAAGTAAAGATAAAATCTCTGAAATGTTATCTAAATTGAAAATCCGCCTGGATTTGGAAAGTAAAGTAAGTCGAGGTTACTCTTGCATTCCCAACTTTTTGATTATATACCTTTTGCAATCTTATACTGAGAAACGGATGATTGTTTCTTTTATCAGAAAAGGCAATTGACTGATAAAGAGCAATTGGTTCTGAGACTCGAGCGTCAATATCCGGCGGACGCAGGCGTCATGGCAGCGTTTCTGTTGAACTATGTGAAACTGAAACGTGAGTCAAGCCTTTTGCATAGGGCCAAAGGAACTCCATGCGTATATTTCCGGCGAATGCATTGAATGTATGGCAACCTCTGACAATGTTCTTCGTGCTGGTCTAACTCCTCAAAGACAGGGATGTTCCAACACTCACTTCTATGCTCAAATATGGACAGGTAAGAGACAAATTTCGGTAAAAGTAACCCCTTTTCACTTCTTTTCAAATGATCTTAACATGAGAATTCATAATCAGCTCATGAGATTTGAAACTGATAGAAAATCTTTCATATTTTATTGCAGGGTATTCCTGAAATATTGCATGGTGTGAATATAAATGCCTATACGATGAGGTATACCCCACCTTTTGATGAATTCGAAGTCGACCGTTAGTATTCTTCCCAATGCTTCACGTGTCACATTCCCATCAGTTCCTGGACCGTCCATGTTTCTTTTCATGAATGGAAATGGAGCAGTTAAAACGAGTTTCTCAACTGAGTTGGTTAGAGAGGGTGAGGTTCTCTTCGTCCCTGCCTACATTGAGCTTCAATTAAACTCTGAGTCAACGGAGCTAGTGTTGTATAGGGCTGGAGTGAACAGCAAATTCTTTCAGGGTGAATGACTCAAATTTGTAGTTTTTCTTTTTGTACCAAAAAAATAGTAAAGATTTACGGCACAGTTATATAGATATTGTCACTAAAAACTGATCTACGGTCACGAATGATTTGTTGAACGAGGATTTTATTGTTGACCTACATCCTTGATCTTGTACTATTATGTATTAGTTTTAAGTTATTAGAATTTTTAATCTCCTTATATGTTTGTTCGTCTCTGATAGTCATTACAACTTTGGATACAATATAAAACTTAAATGACATGAAACTCTTTGTTTGGCTGAATTTAGTAAAGAACTTGGAAAGCATGATGATTTTGCCGTCACGGAGAAATGTTGCCGATCTGGTCCAAACGCCATTGATGTCGAACATATCGTACCATTCGTTGGGCACCATAGCAAAAAGAAGGAGAAGCTAGTGGATAAGGTCTCCAGAAACTGTGTGACCCCACACAAAGTCGCCCAAACAGTAGCCTTAGGATTGTATCCTTTGTAGAACAATGAACTTGTATAAATAAATTTCAAATTAATTTCATCAAATTCGTAATAAAATCAATAACATTACAAGCTTAATTATCAAGATGAACATAACTCATATATTCAACTCTATTGAATATTGATTCCATATGTACAATACAACTACGTTCCTTCATTCCTTGTGTGTTTGGAGATGAGTTTCTTACTTCTGAACCGACGAGAGCGTCCATTCGTCCCACTCTGCTAACTTTGAATCCTGGAAAGAAGGCGCCTGAATCCAGCTGTCAGTCTGAGTCACTGAATATTTATACATACCTTTGATCTTGTGGAAAGAAATAAAGAACGATGTGATCATCAGTCGACGACTCATCTATCGTGAAACCATGTGGCCACAAATCGGACTTCGGAGACCAAATCGAGGGACGCCAACTCCGGGAGATTTCTCGCCTCTTCTCTTGCTAGGGCATTTCTATTGATAAATAGGCACCGAATTTTCATATCACTCCATAAACATTTTCTTTGGTACTTATCCTTAAAGCTCCCCTACATTATATACGCACACAACTGCATTAATCATACATATTGTCTCTCTAACTTTAGATTTAGATTTATAGCAATATAAGAATAGAGAAGAAATTGCAAACCTCCTAATCGGTAAATCGTTAATTTGATATAGATTGATCAATATCGTGAAGCATAATTTTCCTTCGATCTTGATATGCCTTTTCTTCACGAATCCTATATGATAAAATCTTTTCTTAAAATCGGCTAGATTATATCTCCATTAAAACATGAAATAAAGTCAAAACGAGGAAGAGTAATACCCTCTAGAGATTCTTTCTTCATTAGCATTAGTTGAGAAACGTCAAATGTCGTCTGCGCCGCCGACTCAAGAAGGATCGGAAGAAAAGATTTATGTTGGAACTCCTTTCGTTCACTACGAGGATATTTATAGGAATGCATCGTCATAAGGGCTTACGTAATATATCATTATTCTGACAAGTTTATCCTTTCCTGGACAATGTAATTTCAATCTTATTCTTAAATCTCATTTTTATTTCATTATGACTTTTTATATTGATTAGTTTACCTCTCCTTATTGAGTATTGACTATATCGTATTAATGTCATCCTAGAATACCGATCCACATTCCAAACATTGCACATAATTCCTAAACAACTCCTCACTCCCTTCCATAATCATTATCTGAATCCGAGCTTGTGAATTCCGACTCAGAATAGAACCATCACCTTGTATAGATGACTTAAAATTATGTTGAACAACTTTAAATATTTGATTAAGACGCTCTTTGAGTGTAGTAGAGTCTTATGCATCATTGGAACTAATGGAGTAGTATCTCTTCAATGTTTCACCAGTTATATTCTCTTTTGTTGCTCGCCAAACCATTTTTATTTTCATGAATGGGATGGAGCAGTTAAAGTTAGTTTCTCAACTAAGTCGGCTGTTATGGAGGGTGAAGTCCTCTTCGTCCCTACCTACATTGAGCTTCAACTAAATTATGAGTCAATGAAGATATGTTGTATACGGCCTGGAGTGAATAGAAAATTCTATCAGGGTTAATGATTCAAATTATTGTTGCTGTCTTTTTACTCAGAAATTAAGATATAAGACATAATTATATATGTTGTCACTAAAAACTGATCTACAATCATAAGGTCCCGAATGATTTGTTGAACGAGGATTTTATTGTTAGACCTACTCCGTGATCTTATACTATTATGCAATGAAGTTTTTAAGTTATTAGAAGTTTAATCTCCATGTTTGTTTGTATTATTAGATTTTTAGTCATGCATTGGTCATTCTATGTGGCTTCTGGTATTGCTGATTGAAATATTGATTAAACGGTGAGTGATGTAGATATCCGGTTATTACATTACTTATTATTTGAAAATTTGATTGCATCAATTTCACATTCGATAAAGTTAATAAAAGAGAATTAATAATATATGCAACAAATCACATTCGATAAAGTTAATAAAAGAGAATTAATAATGTATGCAAAGATAAAATTAGTTCCTCTCATAATCATTACAACTTTGGATATAATATAATATAATATTTAAATAACATAAAACTTTATATTTGGCTGAATTTAATAAAGAAGATATGACCATTCGATTTCAAGCTTATAGGAAACGTTATTTTGATGTTTTGGAATATGTATCAGTTTTGTATAATAAATATATTTTGATTGAATTGGTTTGTAGAGAAAAGATTAAAAAATTTAAAAAAAACATAATCACATTCGTGATATATAAATATCTTAATTTATATATATATTTGATAAATTATTAATTTGATATGAAATTAATTTAGTTATAGAATATTTTTTCAAGAATTCACATTATAATTTAGCTATGATTTATACGAAGATGTCAATATTTTGATTCGTAAATTCAAGAAGAGAGGCCGTCAACATTGGAGTAATTTTTTCCGTATCCAGTCCAAACTCCATTGATATCGTACCACTTGTCAGGCGCCGTGGTGAAAGGGAGGTGAAGCTAATGGATGAGTTCTCGAGAAAGGGCGTGGCTCCACACAATATTGTCCCAAACAGCAGCATTAGGATTGTATTGGTAGAAGAAATGATACCAACCTTTATAGAATAATGGACCTGCAAAAAATTCAATTTGATGTTACATAATTTCATGAAATTGGTAAATCAATCAATAACATTTAGTTCTACGGTAATTACAATCTGATAGGATGAACATCATTCATATATTCAGCTTTATTGTATATTGATTCTTACAAATATGTTTTTCTTTTTTTATAAAGCAAGACTTGCTCGAAACACTTTTAAAATATGTAGTTTTTATTTAGGTGTCATAGATCGATTAACGGATAATTGATGATACTTAAACTGTATTTAATGGTGGGTTCATAAAATAATATTGTTTTGAAATTTATGTATCAAGTTGTGAGCAAACTAAATTCAAGTATGAAATTATTAGTAGACACTTGACACCAAATTCAGATAAGAAAAATGACATTATATCTTGTTGCCAGGCACATATAAATCACATATAAATTATATATATCATAATCCTTATTGTATCATATCTTAAGATCCAATTCAATTTTTCATCATATCTCCATCCCATCCTATACTATGAACCTAATGAGGCCTAAAAAGCTATTGAGTGTATTCTGTCGAGACTAGTTTGCCAGCCGCCTACTCATTGTTCTTTGAAAAATTCTCAAAAAAATATCAACAACTTTTTACTCCTTCGAAAGCAGAAAAACTAGCGAAAATCTCTATTATCCTAAAAGATTCAGGAGTTAGTATGTTTCACAGAATATGATTTTGGTATTACATTACCAAAAGATGTAAGGCCTTATTTTAACATCTATCCGACCGTCTCGACTTCGACTGGTGTTGACCAATATATTATCATGTTAAAACGTTGAAGGCGAATTTAATAGTCTGGCCATGCCATATATTCTACTCCACATTATAGTGTTGAAAACTTTACTACGTATTTTATGTGTAATTCACTTATTATGTACTATCATACATTTTATATAAACATGAAATTGACAATCTCAAATAAAATATCGATCAATCATAAATAGATCAAATGAATGTATAATATAATTGATTAAAATATCATTAAAAATTATCAAATTTGAGATGTCTAGTTTGATATGCACATGATCTATATTCAAAATTTAATTTAATTTATCTTTCCATTCAACAAATTTAGATAGAACTATGCAAAATGAATAATTCATTCTCCTTCATATTTTTTAAAAGGTAATTGAGTAGTTTTTTATCGGAAGAATTATGGGTTTATCAAAGTTTTCTTTCCTCATAACGACAATAAAATGTTCAAAAATTAAAGTGAGATTAGTTGATTGTGTTATCTATGATATTAGATTTATAGCTTTATAACAATATAAGAATAGAGAAGAAAATACATACCTCGTAATGGTAAATCGTCAATTCGATATAAATTGATCAATCTTCTCGAAACATAATTTTCCTACGATCTTGATACGTCTTTTCTTCACAAATCCTACACGAACATATCTTTTCTAAAACCAGCTAGATCATACTTCTATTAAAACGTGAAATTAAGCCAAAACAAGCAAGAACAATACCTTGTGGAGATTCTTTCATCGCTACATTCGTTGAGGATGTCTATATGTCGTCTGCAGCCATAAGACTAAGAATGATAAGAAGAAAAGATTTACTTTTGAACTCCTTTCGTTCACTACGAGAATATTTATTGGGATGAATCATCGTAAGGGCTTACGTAATATATTATTTTGACAGTTTTGCCCTTTTTCGAATAATGTAATTTCAATTTTATTCTTAAATCGTATTTTTTCTTATAAGTAATCTGGCCACTTAAGCTATTACTCCGTCCATCTAGAGTCCAATCGTTAGGAAATGCTGCCTGGCACTAACGACACCCTGAGTAACAACGCCTATCCCTCCTCACGAAAAATTGGGGGCCCAATTGTCAATAAAATTAAACTACAAACACTAAACTTCATCTCCTCCTTCAGCCGCTCGCCACAAACTGAAATACACCAGTTCAGTCAGTACAAAGCCACCTTGACGGCCGCCGCCACAAATTTTCAGCCGCTCGCCATATCTTGTCCAGTAAGATATCATCTTTGATGTTTTGACGTTGTTATTCGAAATTGTACTATTTTATAATTCCATTGTTGTGATAATTGAATTTTGTGAAAATTAAGAATAAAAATCATCTTTTTACTTATATCCATGATTTATAGACATTGGTGATGATGAGTTCCAAAGGACCCTATTGAATGCTATTCTTATTGATTTGTGTCTGATTTTAATCACAGATGCATTCCAAAATCGCCCAAATCAAGCTCATGAGCTCACACCTTGAAGTTTATGAGCCCTGTGATGATTCATTTGCACTTGTAGATGCTCTCTTGGCTGATAGAAGCAACATTATAGAGCATAATCCAAAACTATGCATGGAAATCGGTTGTGGGAGCGGATATGTAATCACTTCTCTAGCCCTCATGCTCAGGGAAGAGGTTGAAGGTGTACATTTTATTGCTACAGATATCAATCCACATGCTATAAGAGTGACTAGCGAGACAATGGGATCACATGGAGTTCATGTCGAGTTAGTGAATACTGATATTGCATCGGGTATCGAAAAACGTCTAGAAGGAATGGTTGATCTGATGGTTGTAGAATCCACCCTACGTGCTGACGCCGGAGGATGAAGTTGGCTGGGGAGGAATTGCAGCCTCTTGGGCTGGAGGGAAGAATGGTCGGAGCGTGATCGATAAAATGTTACCGATCGTGGATAGAGTATTGTGTAGAAGGGTTGGCTGTACTTGGTTACGCTTACGGCTAACAATCCGACTGAACTATGAATTCAAATGGGAGAGAAAGGTTATTCGTCTAGAATTGTTGTCCAGAGATCAACAGAAGAAGAGAGTCTTCATATTATCAAGTTTTGTCGGGATAAGACTAGTCTTGATGATACTAAGGAAACAATGGCAAAGAACAAATCTGTTCCTGTGAGGGTCATAGAGTCTTTAGTTTCCCGGTTGTCATTCCGGCAATGAGGACTGCCATTGATCATATAAAGGTACATGTTTTCTGTCTCGTTAGAAAACTGTTAATTAATTATTTAATGACATCCTCATTCCTCAAGCTCATTAAGAGAAACTAAAATACACACAATAATTTTTTCTTTCGGGAGAAAAATTAATTTCATCAAATTTATTGGAAAAATATTTTTTTTTTATTTATGTTGTTTTGACTGCATTATTTCATTAATCCTTCTTTTAAATGCTGATCTTAAAGTATTATCTGCTAGAGATTTGTCATTGTACTCGGTTTCTTGCTTTATTTTATTAACCTTGATCAGCAGTTTATATTTTTCTCTTGTTCCTTTTGATTGACCTTGCTTGAGTTAAGTTTCCTCTGTTAATTAATTCCTTAATGACACCCTCAAGCTCATTAAAGTTTATTACGTTTTGCTATAAAGAAACAAAAATCTGTCGCTTGAGCTTTATTGTTTCATTACTTCTTCTTTTTAAATGCTGATTCTGAAAGTTTAGTCCTTGAGAAATTGTCGAATTTTTCAATGATGATCAAAAGCGAACCTGACTTGATTTTGCCAACTCCATGAATTTACCAACACTGCTGTAATTGGCTTAATCTTTGAACTATCTCTCAATATTTGACAATTTGAGCTCCATGATTTTGCTAACATTTGTCTGACCAATGAAATCCAAGTTCAAGTCTGTCTGACTAACCCTCTCGAACCTTTCTGTCAGCAGATACTAACAATATTTACATTGGATCATGGAAGTCCGCTCCAGAGCCAATATGGCAAAGATCATTGCTTGAAATAAGGCTGACATTGTTGATTTGCTCACCAAATTTATGTTTGGGGATGGCGCTGAATGATGATTAAGGTCAATATGACAAATCACAGGACCATCTAAATTTGTGTCCCTAATTACATATGAGGATCAATGCAGGATACTCTGGAAATTTGACGTATGAAATTCTGATTGTGCTTAGCTGAAAGCCTGAAAAACTGATTGTGCTGGTTTGTCATCTCTCCAGTCTATAGTTTATGTTTGTTCTCATGTCTCGGATTAGTTATGAAGAACTGGATAGTAATGGATGATCAAAATCCTTCAAGTGAATCTTTTGTTTCATTGTAAGTGTTAATCTTCTGTTAATCTGAAAATTCATGGTAACCTTTTACGTTACTTACATTTGAACTCAGTTGCTAAGATTGGATCATTTTACTGTGTTAGTCATCACTCTACTCTGTTTATAGCTCTATTGCAATAATGCTAGACCGTCTAAAATGGAAGAGAAGTGTCAAAAATGTCAATAAGTTAACTAACTCTTGAATCAAATTTAGACTTTGTAAGAATTTAGATCCTCTTTTGATCTTTATAACATTATGGCAGTCTTATCATTAACTTTGACTAAGCCAATTTAAAATCCTTAAAGTAGTAATTAAAAGTTTCCAAGCTTTGAAATTAATTAAGGACTACACCAGAGACATATCCTTATAGTTTAGAGTTTAGACTATAAGCTTTAGGGTTCTTCTAATTCAAGGAAGAGATTGTCTCTATACATTGCCGCAAATGTCTTGTATTGTACACCCCCGTCTTCAAATAGGTGTCGTAATCTAGTAGATCAACTTTTCAATGAATCAAAAAGGCAAAAACAACATTTATTTGAAGATGAGGAAGTATTACTCTATTTTGTTTATAGCTCGATACTGAACTATCTTAAAATCGAAGAGAAGTGTCAAAATGTCAACAACTAACTAATTGGTGGATAGGAATATTTACACTTTGTCAGATCATTTTTATGGTCTTCTCCTAAGTTATGGAGCAAGTTTGGCCAAAAAAACTTTTCAGTTGGTTTTTGATTTTACATTTTGGCTTTACACAGGCTGTAAATTTTACTTTAAACAAGCAGCTGCCAAACCTAAACATTACACCCCATTCCAGATTATAATTACTACTCTTTTAATTTTAATTACCATTTTAATGGTGGAGGGTTTTGACATTAACCGAACCTTTCCATTTAATAACAGCCTAGCTAGCTCTTCATACTAGCTAATTAAACCATTTTGGCATAACTTGTCATTACCTTTGATTAATCAAAAGTTAAGCAAACCCAACTTTGAAATTAAGGAGCAAAAATTGTACGAATTAGTTTTACCTAATTACTCCTTGCATGAGTGGCTCTGAATGTGGAATATAGATTTGAGATTTGTCAACTAAGCTATAAATTGTAGTTTCCAATTTGAGGAATAGAGTTCTCCACCATATTGTAGCAAATTTTGAGTGAACATTGTTTTGTACTGATTAGATTGTGAACAGCCCTTAAAAGAGTTAAAGGTATGTTCGTTTTGAGTTTGGAACATGTTTGATGTTTCGTCTTACTCCAAACATTCAAAGATAGATGTGTTTCTTACCAAAATTTATAAAAAATACATATTTCAAGGGTGCTTTGGAGGAAGACGAACTATGCTCACTACTTGTACAGACTGAGCTAGCTATGGAAATTTCCATTCATTTAAGACGGCATATCTAGTTTGCATGTATAGTTCGTTCAACAATCATTTTCCCAATATAAAAAGCATAGAAACTGTCAACAAAATTTTCAAACTTCAGAGAAAAATGAACTCATCAAATGACCATAGTAACTTCATGACTTTCTCTGATTCTCCACAGCCTTATTATAATAATTCTCCATTGAATTTCACAGAAAATATTAGCAATACTCAGATATTTTCATCAAATCCACATCTACACCACACAAAAATGTATCCTATTGCTGAAAGCATGATGGATTTTCTTCACCTCTCCCCTCTCAAATTTCAGGGAGCAGCAAAAAGGTTAGTTCCCGAAAATCGTATGCTTAAGTTTGTCTAGGAAAATGTTTACGGATTAGCGATATATGGAATTATATAAGATTTTGCAGGGAAAGAAAAGGAAGAAGAAAAATGAGAATGATGGTGAGAAACCAAGAGAAGTTGTTCATGTGAGAGCGAAAAGAGGTCAAGCTACTGATAGTCATAGTTTAGCAGAAAGGAGTAATTATTTAGTGATGCTTTAAAAAAGTTTTACGTTTACTCCCTCCGTCTTAAAATAGATGATGTTTTATATTTTTAATTTCATTCATATGAATATGTATTTAGTCAATAATGTTTCACTAGATATATAAGTATTTTAGTGAACTGAAAAATATAAAACATATCTATTTTAATACGGAGGTAATATTAGTTTATGGATGAACTTGTTATATCATGTTTTTGTAGGTTAGAAGAGAGAAAATAAATGACAGGCTAAAGTCTTTGAAAGAGTTGGTTCCAGGATGTTACAAGGTAAATTAGATTATTAACAGCTTCTTAATTAAGTTTTTGTTTGATTAATAATTACTTCACCAATAATTATATTTGCAGACAATGGGAATGGCAGTGATGTTAGATGTGATCATCAACTATGTTCAATCTCTTCAAAATCAAATCGAAGTTAGTCCTTAAATTAATTTAAAAATACTGAATTTAAATTAATTATTAATCATAATTCTGATGATCAAACATTAAATTTTAGATTATATCTATCAACAATTTTTATAAAGAATATTTTGTATTTGCAGTTTCTATCCATGAAGGTATCAGCAGCTAGTATGTACTACGATTTCAATTCGCAGGAAATTGAAGCTACGGAAACTATGCACGTACGTAGCAAAACATAATGTGTTAGTTGTGTTTGGTGCTCTGGACACATTACGAACATTCCTAAAATTAAACATGTGTAAAATGCTTTCAACTTAAAATTAAACATGTGTAAAATGCTTTCAACTTTATAATAAATAAATATATCTTTGATAAATTACTTGTTACTTGGAAAAGAAGAAAGAAGAAGAGATGGATGGATGACATTAACTACTGGCTAATTTTGCAGGGGACAAATTCATATGAGGTACAAGAGATGGAGAGGATGGGAAAAGAAAGTTATGGAGACCCTTCTTCTTATGTTCATCCATCTTGGACTCTTTAATTTAATAATGTAACACGAAAATTTGTTCACACAAGTTTTATACATCGAAATATATAGTTTAATAGGTTTTACAAAAGTATCCCATTTTAAATAAACAATGTTGGCAAACAATTTAATCAAAAATATATTTTATTAGTCTTAATAACTCTTCTCATTGCTTTAGAATAATAATTTTTTTTCTCTATGTGACTATTTGTTTGTATTTATAAACTGATAAATCTCACTTATACAGGATTAATATAAGAGAGTTTGTTTTCATTGCAACGTTAGTGTCACATATTAGCTTGTTTTATTAACGTCTTTCCTAGTTTAGACGAAAAATTTCTTTGGTAGAAACTTCCTACTAATTTAGATATGTAGAATCATCTGTTCTTACACGTTCAGAATTAAAATCCTTCATTTTGTTAAATTGAATAAATTTTTAAAAATATAAACATGTCAATTAATAATATATATGCATGCTTAAGCGATGATTTGTTTGGAATTTTCCACCGTTCCATTGAATTCTCAAATGATCCAAACTCACTCAGCTACCATTCTTAAGAAAAATAGGGAGGAATATGTGTCTGCCAAAACCTTGCTTTTGAATGTCAGTTATATAACTACTACTATAAATATCTAGAAAAATCCTAGAGGTGGTCCCTTGCCAGTTGCCCCTCTCAGTCATGTATTTTAGTTATAATTAAGACTCCGAAGATCGATCTACCCTATATATAGTATCACTTTATTTGTGATAAATTATTATTATAACAAGTGAGATCTTGATCATTCTTTCTAACAACGGGTCATTTCGACTTCTGCGAAATGGAAAACGAAGAAGCAAAGATAGAGAAGAAAGAAATGGAACAAGAAGAAGAGGTGAAGGTAACGGAAAAGGAGGAGGAGGAGGCGACGGAGGAAGTAGTACTAAAGAATGGAGAAACGGAACAAGTAGACGAAAAGAAGAAGTGAAGAAGGAAGTGATTGAGAAAGAAGAGAAAGATTTTAATGGTACAGAAGAAGAAGAAGAAAAAGGTGGAGATGTGAAGCCATTTAGGAAGAAAATAATGGTAGCGATAGACGAAACCGAGTTTAGCCATTATGCGCTAGATTGGGCTCTCAATACTCTCCGAGATTCTATTCTTCATTCCGAGTTTATCGTATTATCCGTTCAATCTGTCTCTGATCTCAAATCCGTCTACGCTACTACCTTTGGTCCAGCTCGTAAGTACTTCATAATTTCTTTTCTTCTTTCAAAAACAACAACAATCAGTCTCAATTCCACCTGAATGAAATCGGCTATATATAAAGGATTCTAGCTAGGCTCTAGCAAATTGCATATGGTACTGGTAATTCTAATATATATGTGATGGATTCTTTTTGGCTTAATTTTGCAGCTTCAGAATTGTTAATGCTAATGCAAGATACTGAGAAGAAGTTTGCACAATTGATTTTGGATAAAGCCGAGTCTATTTGCAACCAGTATGGGGTATATATATATCATCTTCTATTCCTCAGAATCTCATTTTCAATCTATTTATATATAAACGTCTAATATTATTTCATACTAGTTAGATTTGCAAATTTTTCTACCCTATATTAATTAAAACTTTTGCATTACCACAGGTTAGTGCTGAGATAATAACAGTTTCTGGAGATCCAGAACATGTGATTTGTGAACAAATCGAGAAGCTCGACATCGACATGCTAATCATAGGTAGCCATGGCCGTGGACCTATACAGAGGTTTGTTAATTTGTCATCCTAAATTCTTAATTTCCCCACGAAAATACATTTTCATGCATTCTTTTTAATAAAGGGGGAAACAATATTATGAAAAAATTTGTGACCGAGTTTGCTCGTAACGAGAACCCCAGATGAAAACCTTAGTTCTCAAAACTAATAAAAATTTATATGTGTTATCGGAAAGATCATCCACAACATGTTCTTGTATATAATGTTGAAAAAGTTTACATCATAATTAATGTTATTAGATTTGGAGTCCTAATCGTAATTTGTCTCGCGATAATTAACAGGGCTTTTCTAGGAAGTGTGAGCTATTACTGCGCTCATCATGCAAAATGTCCTGTCCTGGTGGTGAAGAAACCACATTGATCAAGAATCATCCATATTGTCCAAATACATGGAGCTAAATTCTCGGTTGAAGTTTAAAAAATAATTAAGGAAATACATAAAATGGTTGTTTGCTTGTATTTTTTTTTTTTTTTTATTTGGAGAACTTTGAAAGGATTGATATTTGTCATTGATGAATCATTGAATAAGCTTTAAGTTTCGATTTTTATTACTTCGTCCATGAACCTATTCCAGATTTGAATAAAATTAGAGAATTGTTTAACAAATTGAGCCAAAATTCAATCGAATTAAATCGATTTTATATTCAATAATTCAATTTGGAACCGAATTTGGATGAAGACTATTAGAGTCAACGTCAACATTGTCTTCAAAAAATCATCCCTATCAACATAACCAAAACTATATATATTTGTTCTTTGTTTCCTTCGTTGAGCAATACCATTTTTTCCTCTTACTTACATTAGGAAAATCTTTGTATTATAGGAAACGAGATTCTTTTACAATTCTTTGCCATATATCACTACATATACCCTACAGACATCATTAGCTTTCTCCTACAAATTAATATCCTCTCGACTCACATGCAATTATCGCTTTTCGAATATGAAGATGACGTTGTTACATAGTATGTCATCCAAAATTTTTTCATATATATATATACGGTGCATCTTCAGAACAGAAATTCACACATAATATAACATTAACTAATTGAACTAAACAATGGCGCAGTTATAACTACTAGGTCATCACCTCTACGCACTTCTTTGGTTCTTCTTTTCGTCTGTGTGCTCTTCACCGTTCAAATCACAAGTGCAATCGGTATGCTCTTTTGATCTTTTCTATATAAATTCTCTATCGATCGGCTACTCATTCTTTATCATAACTACATCCGGCCCCGGTATCACAATATAAGATGTATCTTGATCATTTATATGGGCATGTATCATCTATCGTAATCTGGAGGTTATATATATTTTTACTTACTACTTGGTTGATTTTAAATATATACATTTTTGATTTTTGAATTAACGTGTTTTTGAAGGAACTACTATCTACTGATGAGAGTACGGCAGTCGGAACGTCGTCGTTTCAGGAAGAAAGGTTAATGATATCGAGAAGGGTGGTAGTAAAAAGATCGTGTTGACGCCTTGCATAAGGAATGTATGCTATGGGAATGAATTATCTGACGTCTCAAGTTGGTTAGTTATTGCTGGAGTTGTTTAACAGTCCAAAGCCTAGGTTGCTATCGTCATCATGATGACTGTTTGTTGAGAGTGCCCTCCATTTTAATAAATCTCAGATTTAACCTACGAATAAGATCGATAATGATCATTCTTAATTGAAGTTAATAAAATTATAAATCTTCTTATGAATAATATATATATATATGAATGTTCGATGTGTTTGTTTATATATTGGTGGGCATAAAGCGTCCGACCGAATTGAAGACCGAAAAATCGAATGCCAGAGGTTTTTCTTGGTTGGTTTTGGTTGGATTACCGGTTGGTTCATGGTTAGTGGCTTTAATATTCGGTTTTGGTTATCAGAACCGGAATTGATCTGTTAGATTTAGAAATTGATAAAAAAATCGGGTCAATTGAACCGATGTCCATTTCTAAACTTATAGATCAACAATAAAGTAATCTCCACTCATTTCGTTTCCGAAACAAGCTTAACGTTTCTTAAGTCATAGAATATTTTTAATCACATTTTATGACTTAAAAGACAATTAAAAGATCATTAAATCTATAGTATCACTTTGGAATCTCCATTTTCCACTTGTCTGTTTTTTTCCCCAATTATATCTTATATCAATTCTTTTGCATTTTTGAAACACAATAATAATTCTAAGAAACCGTTATCAAAAAGAAAAACAAAAATCTAAGAAATTTGGGTTTTTTCGGACGATAGGCCTTTTGAATTGAGGTATTTAATAGCCAACGTCTGAAATACATGATGTTTTGTATTTTGAAACGGAAATAATAATCAAGAGGTCCAATGAGAAATGGAAAAATAGTGTAAAACTTGGGTAAATCTGAAGTTCTTTGAAGGGTAAATGTGGCTGTATTTACAAGAGTTAAGTGCTTAATACTGTAGTTAATAATCCTCTCAAAATTTAAGATAAGTACTTTAAAAAAAAATTAAGATACATGAATAAGTTTTAAGGAATATATTAAAAAGAAAAAAATGCCAAGATTCTCTTTAAAAAGAAACAAAAATACATATTAAAGGAAATTTCTCTCAGAAAATCCTCCTTTATAAATGTCAAGACTTTCTATTGTCTTATTATATAAATAAATGACATCTATCTCTCAAGCTAGTCTAATCTAAAACCTCACAACCAACATCTCAAACAAATTAAAATCCTCACTAATAAATCCTAGCAGGCTAGCAATATATTTCTGCAGCAAAAAAAAAAAAAAAAAGAAAAAAACAATGGAGGCAAAAACAATTGTATCAGATTCAGAAGAAGGTGATATGGTAGCCATAGATGAATCTCAAGAGAGTTCCTATGTGTTCATGTGGGTTCTTAACAATCTCTCATCTCTCACTCACAACAACAACGACGACTCGTCATCTTTGCTTCAAAGCCGTCGCCAAAGTTCATTTCCATCGTCGGAGCTCCTTTTGGCTTTGCTATGATGTTATGGACCGGCCACTACAGGTGCGTCACATTTAATACTACCTCCGTTTCAAAATAATTATTAACTTTTATATGTATGTTACATAGAAAAATCGATAACTTATTCTGAGACGGAATAATATAACTTGATTAGTTTGATCGTAAATTTAATATCATTCAAATGCTCTAATTACGTTTAAAAGGTTAAAAATTAAAGAAAATGTATAGTTAAACTTTAAAACTATGATTTGTTATTTTCTTAGGATAAATACAAGTTTAACATCGATAATTTACTCCCAGACATACAACGAGTAACCTAACAATTAAACAGCAAATTAACGAGCATCCTAACGGTTAAACAGCAAATTAAACTAAGAATGGATTTCTATTAAGTTTAGTATCAGTTAATTAATTTCTAACTTATGTTACTATATGACTGCATTTTTTCCTTTTCTTTTTTCCCTACTATGCTAATTTTACCAAATTTTACTTCTTATTGATAGGCCCGGAGTTGATCAAGGCTCCTCAATTACGAGAAAACAAGGTTTTGCTGGGCATTCTGGAGAAAGCTAAGAGCATTTGTCTCAGTCGAGGGGTATGTCAACATGAATTTTATTTTATTTTT
>JANIEQ010000948.1:0-13957 GCA_024708375.1 Oxalis stricta | reverse complement strand
CCATCGTTAGCTAGCTCGACTTAAAGCAAAAAACTGTACCTTTTCTTCGTTGGCAAAGTTGAGGTAAAGCCAAACAAAAGAAGAAGAACAACAACCAAGTACTTGTCGTAATTCCAATGAGAAACCTGGTTCACAATCATGATCGTGGATGATTAGCAATACCCTTTTCTACTACAATACTAAACAAAAGCGGCTGTATTCCAATGAGAAATAATTCTTCACCAACTAATTCAAGAGGAGAAAATGATACTTTCGTATTCATGTTTTATCAAGAATATCTTTTTCATTTTTCATATTTTTCGTTGGCCTAAAAATTCCATTGCTTTTAAGCTATACCAAAACATATTTCTCCACCGTTAATTTAACCTATATGATCTACGTAACGTCTGGTCACCAACGTAAAATATATTTCACATAAAGCTGTCATCTAACACGTTACTTTTTTGACATGTCATCAAAAAAATATATTTTTTTCGCAAAAATTATCGTGGCAAATTTTTTCTCTACTTATTGACATTTTTAAAATTTCAATACATTTTCCATTTTTTACCCTCTACTAAATTTGCATTCAAACTTATTTTTTAAATAATTAGGAAAGTTATAGAAACGATATACTACTTTCGTCTCAAAACATACGATATTTTTATTTTACGTATAAATTATATATAAAATGTACCTAAAATATTATATATTTGGTATCTAAAAATAATTATAAAATAAAATAATTCTATGATTAAAATATTATATTAAGATATGAAAGATAACAAAAGTGAGGATTATTCCAATACGGAGGTAGTATTAAATTAAGTCCTCACATTATCAGAATTTTGTGGTAAATTTTGATTTTATTGAAAAGGAAACTCTACCATGAGTAATTGATATTGTCGCTCACTGTCCAATGCAACTGGTCAGTGATATTCACGCTCTAGGTCTACGTGACTTGGATTCACTTCTTGTAGACAAAGATATACTCCACTTAGCTGTTAAATTTTTATATCCACTGCTACTACTACCATGTAGTATCTTCTTCTCTCTAAAAGACTCAACTTTCTCTCTCTCTCTCTCTAAGAAAAAAAGGAAAGTTGCCTTTTTTTTATTTTACCTACACAGTTCACACATGAGATAGGTTAGTTAGTAGCAGTAGGGTTTTAATCTAAAAATTCTTCGTCATTCAGACCATAAAAAAAAACCCAAATCGAAAACAGCCCACTTTAGCTATTGTTGTCCTTCTTCTTCAAAAACACTGACCAATTCACCTCCTCCTCCTATCAATTCCTGTGCTGAGATCATTTCTGCTCAAAAAGTCCAAACCCTAGTTTTGATACAAGGAGGGCCATTGTTCATGATGAACCATCTAGCTCAATTCATCTCCAGATGACCCATTTGTTCTAAATTCAGCATCATGTCAATGCTCATCAAACGCACTTCACTCAAGTAGGTGCAAACCATTTCACATTACGCCGTTCTTGTTTTTGTTTCAATTTGTTATCTTTAATTTGTGCAGTATCCCTCTATTTTCCTTTTTATGTGATATTACTTATACTCTGCGCGTTATTTTTTGGGTATTTGGATTAAGTTTGGAAATTGTGTCAGTTCCTTTGGTGGTCTAATATGTGAATTTCTTCTTTGATCTTCAGTTGTCTAATGTGATATGGATTTTTAACCTCAGTCATTCCATCCTGGAACATTATATTTGATGTTAATTTTAAGCTTCATTTAAAAAACTTTCTTGCTTGTGTTGGTGTAGCTAAGAGCAGCGCTATGGAAGGGAAATGAGCATAGCGCATTGTTAGCATGTGTGATTTCAGGGACCCTTTTGCTGTTCTGGGTTTGGCTTCATTTGCTATTCTCTGGGCTGAGAACTGGCGGCCGTGGCGGCTTTACAGGTAAATTTTGACAGCCCAGGTACCTTTGTCGTTGCTATATTTTTTCAGAGAATGGTTGAGAGTTGGATTATCTACTTGCAGTACATTAGTACAGTTGCTTTACTTTGCATCTGGATTTGGCTATTCTAGGATTACATGTTTTTTAACCCCATATATGGCCATAGAATCATTACAAACAGTTAAGATTCATAGTATAATGAATGGTTGAAATCTACCTTTTAGTAATCTATGATGCTATCAATCTTTTCACGTCACCAGAGAAAGTTCTAGAACTTCTGTGCTGTAATGGAAACTTGTATGTTCTTTCATTTTGCTCAGCGGACTATTATTGTTGTCGTTGTCATTTAGTGATTTTACTAATATGCTATTTTCTTGTAATTAGAGAGAAATATTTGTTAGAATAAATGAGAACTCAGAATCTGTAATACCACTTCCCGTTTCAATTCACATCTCAACCTGTAGGACATGATATCTGTAGCTTTAGTGCACTATTGGACTGTCAGAAAAAAGTATCCGATTATTTCTATTGGACGTTGTTTCTTATAATTAGGTGATATTGATCAATTTATGCTTTTTTCTTGGCTTTAGTTGGATCTTTGCCAGAAAATGGCCAGTCATTTTTCAAGGTCCTCAGCTGGGCATAATCTGCGTGGCTCTTGTCACTCTCTGGATGGGTAGTTGTTATATCTCCGATTGTGGTGCTTATCATTTGGGGATGTTGGTTAATTGTAACTTTAGGTCGAGATATTGTTGGTCTAGCTGTAATAATGGCTGGTACTGCTCTTCTGTTGGCATTTTACTCGATCATGCTTTGGTGGCGAACACAATGGCAGAGCTCAAGTATGTGGTTCTTTGACTCTTTATCATTTGAACAATTAATCTTGTATTAAAAATGCAGACATAACGGAAAGCTCTTTTGCTACCGTTATATATATGTGTGTGTATGTATATTATGCTTTTTTTAAGGATCTTGCATCTATGCTGCTTTGCATATTCATCTGTATCACTTTATAACAATAGCGCCTTCTAAAAGTTTCAGTAAAACAAGAGATACTGTTTCTTTAATTCTTATTTTTTGTTTTAGGATGTCTGAATCTGTCATGAGGAGATACCATTATATTGCCTCTTTCTCACTAAATGTCAAATTCATTTTTAATCCATATTTTCACTGGTTGTTCATCTTCTGTTGTATTACTCTGGTATCTGACTTTGTTGAAACTTTCTCAGGGGCTGTTGCTTTTCTACTTCTTCTAGCTGTGGCACTTTTATGTGCTTATGAACTTTGTGCTGTGTATGTTACTGCTGGTTCAAGTGCATCTGAACGATATTCTCCCTCTGGATTCTTTTTTGGGGTGTCAGCAATTGCGTTGGCCATAAATATGCTCTTTATTTGCCGAATGGTCTTCAATGGTAAGTCTTAACATGTTAGTGAATGTGATAATCTTTTTTTTTCTTTCTTAACATGGAGGCACAAACTGCACTAATAGTATTGAATTCATTTCATATTTGGCTTCATAATGTCCCAATCTTTTCAGGGAATGGCTTGGACGTTGACGAGTATGTGAGGAAGGCATACAAGTTTGCTCACGCTGATGCTGTGGAAGTGAGTCCTGTAGCTTCTTTACCGGAGCCGCCTGATCCCAATGAGTTATATCCCATGCAATCCAGGAGGTAAGCTCTCATTGCTCTTACTGGAATGATATGATATTTAAGTAAGTAGTTACTGACTAATGTGCAAATTAGATAATGATTAATGAATGTCAGCAATATTCAGTTTTCCTATTTAATCAGCTCTGTTATGGTAAGGATTTTGCATGTGGTGCAAATAGTAGCTGAGATTGTGTTATTACGGTTCATCGAGTAATATCTCTGTCAAGAAATAATAATCTCTACAGTATGGGGTGCTTTAAAGTTTGAGATGTTACTACTAGTTGACATCAGTGTGTATTATATGATGTTTATAAGCTGTTCATCACAGAAGGTTCGTTTTACTATATCCATTTTCTTCTTATAATGTGTAGGGTTTCGCATCTCGGTCTCCTCTACATTGGTTCTCTTATAGTTCTTCTAGTTTATTCCATTTTGTACGGTCTTACTGCCAAGGAGGCTGAATTGGCTAGGAGCCATTACTGCTGCTGCTGTAATCATTCTTGGTATGGTATAAAGCAAATTTATCTGTGTGTAGGTTGGCTCCCATGATATTTATTGCTCAAACTACTGTTTTTGCAGACTGGAACATGGGCGCTTAGCTTATATGGGTTCCAGCTTCTGAAAAGTCGTGTTGCTGTACTTCTTGTCGCAGGGATGTCTCGGGTTTTTCTCATATGCTTTGGCATCCATTACTGGTTTGTTCTACGCATAGGGTTTCAGATATTAATTTGACTTTTATTAGGGATGTCATAACTGGTATGCCTGGTATGCCTTTTGAGCAGCAAAGTATGTTTCTGACTGGTATGCCTTTTTTTTTTTTTTTTACTTCTATGGTATTTGGGACATTGCATTAGCTACGCAATAGTGGCATCTGTGCTACTGGGTGCTGCTGTTTGCCGTCACTTGTCAATTACTAACCCATTGGCTGCAAGGAGAGATGCTTTGCAGAGTACGGTCATTCGACTCAGAGAGGGTTTTCGTAGAAAGGAGCAAAACAGCTCGTCTAGTTCTTCGGAGGGATGTGGATCAAGTATGAAACGCAGTAGTAGCGTTGAAGCTGGAAATCTCAATAATATTATTGAAGCAGGTGTCAGGGGTCCAGCGCCAGGCACTGCTGATGCCAATAACTGGAATAGTGCTATCTTGTGTCGAACTGGTAGTTCTCAAGAAGGTATTAATAGTGATAAGAGTGTAGATAGTGGTAGGCCAAGTTTAACACTCCGAAGCAGTTCTTGTCGCTCAGTTGTCCATGAGACTGAGGTCGGTATATCCTTTCTTGATAAAAATTGCGAGCAACATAACACCCTGGTTGTTTGCTCTAGTAGTGGTCTTGAGAGTCAGGGCTGTGAATCAAGCACCGTCGAACTCTGCCAATCAACAGATCCTGGATTTGAATTTAACCCTTGCATTTCAAGAAAGGTTGAATGATCCAAGGATTCAATCCTTGCTCAAGAAGAGGGCAAAATCAGGGGACTGGGAACTGGCTGGCTTATTGCATGATAAAGGACTGGATCCAAATTTTGCCGTGATGTTGAAGGAGAAAACTTGGATCCAACTATCCTGGCGTTACTGCAGAGAAGCAGTTTGGATGCTGATAGAGATCACCGTGATAACACTGAGATTACAGCTGTGGATTCCAATAGTGTTGACAATGCTAGGCCCCATCAAATTTCCTTATCTGAAGAATTAAGGCTTCGCGGGACTTGAAAAGTGGCTTCAGCTGAGCAGAGCTGTTTGCATCACATAGCTGGAACCCCAGAGAGAGCTTGGGTCCTATTTAGTTTTGTGTTTATTATTGAAACAATCATCGTGGCCATTTACCGTCCAAAGACTATTAAGATTATGAATGGTACCCACCAACAGGTGAGCAGTTCGTTATTAGAGTTTTTGGCTTTAGTAATGGTGTCTTCCTAAGACTATTGCGATTATATCATACTACTTACATTCACTCATGTTGAAATCTGGTAACATGTTGTAGTTTGAATTTGGCTTTGCGGTATTGATGCTATCACCTGTGATCTGCTCTATAATGGCTTTCCTACGATCTCTTAAAGCTGAGGAAATGTCAATGACATCAAAACCACGCAAGGTAAATGCTACTATGGAAGTTGACTTTAATATATATATTTTTGGGTAGTTTCCATTATTTAAGTGACATGCCAGCCATGGTTGATCTTGCCTTCTTTTTCCCTTTCAGTATGGTTTTGTTGCCTGGCTGCTCAGCACTGCTGTTGGATTGTTACTTTCTTTCTTGAGGTATGTATGAGTAAATCATTCTCAATTTATGACTTATTGGAGCTTCTACGACAAGAATACTTGATATATCTAGTAGAACATGGCTTGGCCATTGTGGCTTGTGATGCTCCCAAGAATCTTTGGAACATCTTTCATAATAGAAATGGGGGAGGTAATATGCAATATCTGATCATGTGAACCACTTTTGAATATTTTGCAGCAAATCATCACTGCTTCTTGGACTGTCCTTGACTGTCCCTCTCATGGTGGCTTGCCTCTCTGTTGGGATTCCTGTATGGATTTCTAATGGTTATCAGTTTTGGTTGCCACGACCTGGATGTGCAGGTCATATGGGAAATCAATCTTCTAGCACAAAGGAGGTTTGTTTCTGTAGTCTCTCTGTTGCTCTCTCTTTTCACTAAATCGAAAGATCAATGTCTTTATCTGATTATTTTCCGTTCCATCTGTCAGGGCATTGTTCTTATCGGCTCTGTAGCTGTATTTACGGGGTGTGTATTGGCTCTGGGTGCTATTGTATCAGCAAAGCCGTTGGATGATTTGGGTTACAAGGGATGGACTAATAACCAAAGTAGTTTGAGCTCTCCCTATTCATCCTCCGTGTATCTTGGCTGGGCAATGGCTTCTGCTATTGCTTTGGTTGTCACCAGTGTGCTTCCAGTTGTATCATGGTTTGCCACTTATCGCTTCTCTCTCTTCTTCTGCTGTGTGTGTTGGAATTTTTACAGGTAACCTGTCTGCTTTTTTTATCTCAATTTTCTCTGTTCTTGGCACTTGACTTGAGGTAACATTTCACTGCCTCGTTTGTTGGTCCACTCTCAACATCTCATTTATAACTGCTTTTTGGCAGCCGTCCTTGTGTCATTCTGTGGTGCATCCTACGTGGAAGTTGTCAAATCTAAAGGGGACGAAGATCCTACAAATGGTGACTTCCTTGCTGCTTTGCTTCCTCTTCTGTGCATTCCGGCCGTGCTATCACTTTGCTGTGGATTGTTTAAATGGTCAGTAACTTGCTTACTTAGATAGGTTGCCTCTCTGCTGCCTGGTGTAATGGGCATGTGATGATATTTTTGCAGGAAAGATGATGACTGGAAACTTTCTCGTGGTGTTTACACATTTCTTGCCATTAGCCTGCTCCTTCTCCTGGGTGCAATATCAGCTGTCATAGTTGTGGTGAAGCCTTGGACGGTAATTGTTGCTTATTTTGGTTTTCTTTTTATTCTTCGGCTACGGTGAGTCAATGTATGGTGTAGCATTTCCTTTTACTTCTTTTTACTGCATGCAGATTGGTGTAGCATTTCTTTTACTTCTCCTGCTGATGGTACTTGCAATTGGTGTCATCCAACATTGGGCTTCAAACAATTTCTATTTGTCAAGGACTCAGATGTTCTTCGTTTGTTTCCTGGCATTTCTTTTGGGCGTGGCAGCATTTCTTGTTGGATGGGTTGAAGGTGAATTCTGAATACATACCCTGGTCCTTATTTACCACTCATCGCTTACGAAACATGAGGCTTATCTACTGTCGTTTGCCTTTTCCTTTCAGATAAACCATTTGTGGGGGGCATCTGTGGGATATTTCGTTTCTCTTTCTTCTTGCTGGAAGAGCGTTAACAGTGAGTAGTTATATGATAATATCTTGAATTAAGCTTTACACCTCACAGCACGAGACATAATACTTACTCATCTTTATGTTTTTGATTCTAGGTTCTCCTTTCACCTCCCATCGTAGTATATTCTCCAAGAGTATTGCCTGTATATGTTTATGATGCTCATGCCGACTGTGGGAAGAATGTTAGGTTTGTTTGTGTGTTTTTGTTACTGGGTTTCTTTCACATGTTCGTTGTTCTGTTTATATTACTAGTATATAGTTTCGCCATGCTTTTACATGTAGTAATAATCTCCTATTATCTGAATTTCTTTGACAGTGGCATTCTCATGCTGTATGGGATTGCCCCTGGCCACTGAAGGCTGAGGGGGTGGTTGCTAGTTTGCTAATATATCCACCTTTTGCTGGAGCTGCTGTATCAGCGATTACTCTTGTCATAGCCTTTGGATTTGCTGTTTCTCGCCCGTGCCTGACTCTTGAGGCTATGTTGTAGTCAACATTTAGATTAACCTTTTATCTAGGCTAGGAAAATTGGTTTTATGTGCCTCTGAGTGAGCTGATTTTCACTTGTTTCTTTTTTATAGATGACTGAAGATGCAGTTCATTTCTTGGGAAGGATACTGTTGTTCAAGCAATTGCACGATCTGCTACTAAGGTAGGTGTGTTTAGATTTATGTCGAGTAGAGTGGCTTTCTTAATGTTGTTGTATTCATGATGAATGGACTTCATGTGCAGACACGAAATGCTTTATCTGGGACTTACTCTGCTCCCCAGAGATCTGCGAGTTCTAGACTCTTTTGGTAGGAGATCCGAGTGCTTACACGATAAGCATGGGAATGTTATGCTTCCGAGAGACGACGTCATGAAATTGAGGGATCGCCTGAGGAATGAGGAGCAGACTGCTGGGGGATGCGTGTCTTGTCCAAGATAAGATTTCTGTATCGTTCAGCCGGTGGTGTATATGATGGACTACAGAAGAGAAATGTGTGTCCATGCTCGGATTCTGGCTCTGGAGGAGGCTATTGATACCGAATGGGTGTATATGTGGGACAAATTCGGTGGCTATTTACTTCTTTTGCTTGGTTTGACGGCCAAAGCCGAACGAGTACAGGATGAGGGTGTGCGGTTGAGACTCTTTCTTGATAGCATTGGGTTTTCAGACCTAAGTGCTAAGAAAATAAAAAAGTGGATGCCGGAAGATCATATGAGCAGTTTGAAATTATCCAGGAAAGTAGTGTATCCTTTTCTTTCTCGATTGTCCATAGGATAGGACAGGCTTGATAGTTTCAGTTTTCAACTTGATCTGTATTTTTCCTTTCTTTCAGTTACATAAGAGAAAAAGAGATGGAGAGAAGGAAATGTTAATGCAGAGGACGTGAAGAGGAAGGGAGAGGCAAAGAGAGGAGGAAGGCTCTACTTAGAGAAGGAAGAACGTAAATGGAAGAGATCGAAGCTTCTCTCATCTCCTCAATTCCTAACGCTGGCAGTAGGGAGGCAGCAGCCATGACGGCTGCAGTTCGCGCGTGGAGGTGATTCTGTCCTGAAGAATTCAACTTTGCAGAGACGAGTATCGAGCATTGCCCGTAGGATCCAGCTCAGCACAGTTAGAGCGTAGGGCACTCGAAACTGGAATTGCCGGTGCTGTCTGTGTTCTCGATGACAGTGCCGACAGCAGTGGCAAGCACTGTGGGCCGATGAATTCAAGCTTATGTGGAAGTCGCAAGGTTAGCTTCTCCGTTGCAGCTCTGATCCAACCCGGTCTGGACCGGTCTTGTCTCTTGGGCACTGAGTTTCAGAAGAAAGTGTGTTGGGACGACTACTGGTGGCTGGTTCTGAGCAAGGAATTGAAGCTGGACAAGTTTTTCTCCGTTTGATCACCATGGGCAATCGACAGGCAACACATAAAGGGGTGGAGTATTAGTGCAGCCAGTATTGCTGATGGCAGGTGGCATATTGTGATTACCATTGACAATAAATGCCGAATTAGGCGCAGGCGACTTGTTACTTGGACAGTGGATTTGATGAGTACCAGAGCCGGGTTACCTCTAGATGAGCGATGGCATCTGGGAACAAGAGGCAGAGATTGGGTTGGGATTAGGCCGCCAGAATGTATGTCGTGCATTTGGTCGGTCAGACAGTGAAGGAGGGAGAGTCTAAGAGTCACTTGATGGATCGTCTTCCTCTGGGGAAGGTGCTTATCCGAGAGACGAGATCGCTGCTCTCCCGAATGCTATTGGCTTGTGACAGAGTTCACCTTGGAAGGAGTATCCTGAAGATAACTGGCAGTGGGTGGACTCTCCCCCAAGGGTTGACGCAGTGGGACAGCGATCCTGCTGATGTGGATCTGTACGATAGGGACGACGTGGATTGGGACGGGCAGTATTCCAGTGGGAGGAAAAGGAGGTCTGAACGGGAAGGCGTGGTGGTTCACGTGGATTCTTTTACAAGGAGGTTGGAGGCCCAGGATGGAAACCCAACAAGAAATCAACCAGCGTAGTGCTTCAAGTCTGAGTCGGCTGTCAGATGCCTCTCTGGCAGAGCTGAGACGTGTTTCCTCACCGATCAGAGTTCCCTCCAAATGAGCACTCATTATATGTGGACCCCCAAACTCCTCCCTCTCAAAGCTGCAGGTCTCCGCAGCTTAAACTAATTTACTTGTCATTATAATAGAAATATCTTTCTTCTCTCATCCAAAATACATGTGTTGGTTTTGTAGGGTTGTCTCTCAGTGGATGAAACCTGCTGAGATTGTGAAGATTCTCCACCATGCTTGTTTTCTGGAGTGGCTAACTCTCTCTCTGATGTTTGTCAGGTTAGTTTTATTTACTTTAAATTGATGAATGGATGAAAGAATGAATAATGTCCCTCTGTCTTGCTCTGCTCTGCTCTGCTCTTATACTCTACTCTGATAAGATAATTAATGAGTATGTTTGATTAAATAGGGTCGATTAGGTGATTGTTGGTGTTTTGAGCGCTCGTTGCTGTCTGACGGAAGTCTCACGGAATATCAGAAGTAATTCAAATACTCAGTAGTAACGAGGAAGGAATCTACACCGTTCGTTTCTGTATCCAGGTAACCAAGTCGAGAATTACTCGTGCATCATCCATACATACATACATACATACATACATGGTTTCTTCTTCTTCTTCTTCTTCTTCTTCATCTTCAACAAGGTTAGGTTTGGTTTGTTTGTATTAGGGTGGAGTGGGTCCCAGTTGTTGTGGATGATTGGATTCCTTGTGCCGATCACCTGGTAAATCTGGCATTTGCCACGCAAGAAGAAAAGTAACAGTGCTGTAAAGCAATGATGGCTGGAGAAGGCGTACGTGAAGCTGCACGGATTCGTACGAGGCGTTGGAAGGAGGTCTGGTACAGGGATGCTCTAAGGACCTGACGGACGGGAGGAGCCGGAGAGGAGATCGACACTTGAGAAGTGCTCAGGCACAGATGCTGACCTTGCCCAGTAGGCAGGCTGTGGTCCCAGCTGCTGCGCCTCAAACAGGAGGGCTTCCTACTGGGCTGCAGCCCCTCCGGTTCGGATGTGCACATCTCTTCCAGCGGGGATCGTGCAAGGCCATGCCTACTCCATCCTCTCCCAGGTCAGGGAGGTCGACAGCCATGGCCGCTCCGAGATACGCAACTCCATGGGCCACCGAGGTAGAGGAATGGCCCAGGGTCGACTCCTCCCCAGAATGGACCCGACCGGATGAGACACAAGCTCAGGCACGTCCCCCTCTCGAAAGAACGGTATATTCTGGATGTCTTGGCAAGACTTCCAGGTCCACTTCCGGTCCATACGTTTGCCGCGTGTATCCCCCCAGAGGAGATGCGCTAATCCGATCCATCAGCCAGTGGCGTGGTTTGAGTGCTGGGGGCTGCCAAGATTATGCTCATGGAATCAAAACCCACAGTTCCGATTAACCGCCACCGGATGCATCCCTTCCAATTCATGTCTTCATTACGCTAACTCAGGTAGGTGGTGGTAGTATAGTACCCTTTCTTTCTTTTTACTCTTTTCTTCATTCATGATCACGGTCACTCATTTCCGTTTTTTTCAACTATTAGGGCGTGGCTTTTCGGGGACCGTTGCTGGTTTTCAGAAATTGACTAATCTAGCCATGACTCGTCGATGTTCTCCATTGGGATGAGGATTCTGAAAACTCAGGCGGCGTGCCATCCACAATAATCTACCTACATGAATCGGTGGGTGGGACGGATTATGTGAATTCTCGGGAAATATCATGTGAAATGGTCCTTGATCCTGACCCAAAGGGTCACACAATCATCCCAACAACTATACACCCGGGAGGAGGAGGCGCCATTTGTTCTCTCTCATTTTCACCAAAGGCGTCTATCATCCTTGAAGCACTCTAAACACGACAAACAGATTGATTTTGTATCTGTCTGTCTGTCTGTCTGTCAGTCTGTCTGTACATTTGTAGGTATCTTGTAACGAGGGAGAGTTTGTATAGGTTGTAAATCTCATGAGATTGGGTTACATTAGTGATAGAGCCAAGACAGCCATTCATTCTTCTATTATTGCTAATGCCTGCTTACCTTAGGAACAAGTGGCTTGAAACAAGTGGCTACTAAATAGCTTTTCAGCCGCAGTTTTGGTCAATTTAATTTGTACAAAAACAAAATATCCTTTTACAATATATATTACTCCATATTTATACGTCCATCTATTTAATCTCAAAGTACCGGATGACTTATTACGAACGAAATCAGGGCAGTGGCCTCTATTAGAGTCCGGCATTTACTCTTTCGTAGGTTGGGGTTCGAGTCATAGGGAGCGAATACACCGATCAGCAAGTCATTGAATGAAAAAACCGTACGAAGCGCTCCCTTGTCAGTCAGTGAATGGACTTACAACTCAAAACGACACCTTGTTTTTTTTTTTTCAACTACAGGTAGAAATGAGCCAGCCATGAAAGCCTAGATAGCGCATCTTTATTTGGGCCTAGTAATTGGGCCATTTCAAAAATACAGTAATAAGTTCGGGCCTAAAAAGTTGCATGTACTTAGCCCGTAACCTGATATGAAGGTATTTGCAGGCTTAAACGACGACACTGCAACGGAGGAGGAGGTAGTGGCGGTAGATCAATTTCGTAGCATATAACAGGCCAGGCCAAACTTTAAAGATGTTTGCACAAGGTAAGGCCCAAGCACAAATTTATAATGATAAATCAATAAAGAAAACTTGGCCTCGGCCTGGCCCATCCTACCCCGTTTTTCCAAGCCCAGATTATTGTATCGACCCGCTTTGATTGGAAGAATTCAAAGTAATTCTCTTTTTTTTTCCCTCATTAATTTCAGAAATAACAAAAACTATATAACTTAAACCAAGCCACCATCCTATCTACTCACTCTACTCACATCACATTAGAAGTGCATTTGGTAGTTGATGTTTCTGCATTTAAGTAGTCAATGAAATCCGGTAGTTAACAAGAAGAAAAAAAAAATATAGTCAATGAAGTAGACAGCCATCAAAATCTTTCAAGTTTACTCTTCAAGTTGATAAGCAATACAAGAAGGAAAAGACTTGTAATTGTGCCCCTAATTATGATTGCTAACCCACCCCGACTCCACTAAAGCACTTTAAAATAGTATTCAATAATGAATAAATGACCTCATAATTGTTAGATATTGATCTTATTATTCCAAAAAAATTAGAAAAGTTGTACAAATAAATCTAATAAATTTCCGTATTTCATTTTCTAGTATGATTTAGTTCTGAGTGGTATTACTCAACAACCTCTCCTTCCCTTTTTCTTAAGCTCTGAAAAAGAGATTACTCAAAGCAAATTCTAAGAAAACAAATGAAATTGAATATCAAAATATATACTTGCATTTTTAAAATTGTTTTAAATAGATGAAGAGGTATAAGATTGATTTTGTTTTTTTTATTTATATATATATATATACCTATACTCCCTCCCTCCGTCCGACAAGTCAAATAGATGGCGTATTGTCTTTTAAATTCATTCAAAATTAAAATAGCTGACAATGGTGGAGCTCGTTTATTTTTAATAAGATTTTTAAAAAATCAGCATTATATTGAAGAGCGGAAGTAATAAATTTTATAGTCCATCCTGTGATGTAAAAGATACTACTAATATATCGATGCTTAAAATTAATCCAACGAAATCATACTCCCATTTTTCAACCGGATAAAATGTTAAAAATACTACTCCACTGTAGGAGTATTATTTTGATAGGGAGGAATTAAGAGAAGCAAACAAACGAAGATCCAAAAATACAGCCAATAGTAGCTAAGGACCACGAAAGAGGCAGCTGTCGATGCCACTCTATGTCAGTCGTCTGAGTTTTCTTTCTCTTTTAAAATATAAATACACCATTGGACAACTTTGACACTCTCAAACCCCAAGTCAATCGATCTAATCCGATCAAAGAGTTGAATCTTTTTCCTTTTCCTTCCTGTTTTTTATATAATCATTCATTCATTCATAAATATAAATAAATATAATAATGGAGGCCATGAATGTGAAGCTCTATGTTGGTATGATTACGATAATGATGAGTGATGATGACAATGTC
>JANIEQ010000946.1:0-24058 GCA_024708375.1 Oxalis stricta | reverse complement strand
ATAGTTCAAATTAACTTTTGCATATAGATGACAGCCAAAGATAACTTCAAGTTAGGTTTTTTTACTGAGGAATTCTATGATAACAGCATTTATTATGATGAACATATGATAGAATACCCATATAAACCCATCTTCCTCGCCAAAGCTGCTAATTGCTCAAATTGATGACTATCGTTTGAGATCAGCTTTTGTTCCATGGAAGGATGGAAAATCTGCGCTGCCAGAGTAAGCCTGTTAACGAAGTTTCATGAAAGTGTTTCTCAAATATGCGTATTGATGCATGAACGAACTAATATCTGGAAGATTGTGGACAAGTCGAAAACTACTTCCAAATTAACAGTATTATTATTATACAACTAAACGAATAAAACTAATTACCTCTAGAAACATACCTCTTCATCAAGGAGAAGCATCTCTGTACTCTGTAGATCATACGGAGCTCTTGGATTAGACGTTTCGTAAGATTTCTAACTGAATCTGATAAAACCATTTTTATCAGTTATCTCAGAATACAAATAGAAATCCCAATGCTATATATAGGAAAAGGGGAAAAAACCAACCGCTACATCACAGAAGAGAAATTCAAAAATAAATTGGAAGTAGGAAACTATGAAACGGTATGTATTGTCCATGAAGAGATGCGATAAAGAAAAGATCCCTGACTTAACATTTGATAGGGAAACAGATAGATGGGCTGAGTAATATATAAATTGAAAAGCAGAAGAACTGGGCTATAAGCATTAACAGGTGAAAAAAAAAATAAAAACAAAAATTTCTGATTGGCCAATCAATGTTAATTTTGAGAAATTGCCCAATTTTAAAATCCAGTTTTAATAAGTTTTTCTGATATTATATTATATTATATTATATATGTTAATGAAAAAATAGATGTTAATTATCCATTCACGACTATAAATGAGTTATAAAAATATTTTCAAATATTTGTTTTTTTTTTATAAATACAAAAATATTTTCATAAAATTGAAGGATATTAATTGTTTCATCTGATACAACATTTGCACTCATTAAAAAAATCATTTTATCTATTAATGAGAATAATATCAAAAACATTGCTGATCATTTTCAATAAAAATTAGATTTCATCTTCAATATGAGATCAATAAAATCAATATATTTGATTCTTTATACACCATGTCTGTGATCATATAATGAGTCTTTATATAAATCATTAGTTGAGTTTTTATCCCAAGCATTATCTTTATTTAAATCGTAAAAACGACGCCCCAACTCCAAGTTTGCTAAATTCGAAAAAGAAAAACCCTCCAAGTTTGCTAACTTCCTAAGCAAGTTTCATTTGAACTTAGCGGTTCCTAAGCAAAGTTTCATTCGAAGCTTACATTCAAGTACTTCAAATTATAGATTGTCGTTTAATGAATAATTAAATTAATTAGCAATCTGTCCAAAAATATTTATTACTCTTCCCGTCTTAAAATGGATGTAAATTTTTAATACAAATTACATGTAAAAATTTATATCTATTTTTGAATTGGAGATAATATACACAAACGTGTGCATCTATCCCTCTCATTCAAATGAGACTAGTTCAAATTGAACACAAATAATATATCGAAATTTGATTTGGTGGATTATTTTGTCATTTAAGCATGAACATTTTAGTAATTAGTTAGGATTTAATTAGAGAGTCAAGACAATATCAAAACTAAAGTTAAATACACAAATTTTATATTGAAAATGTTATAAATTAAGGTTTTCTATTTACCTTTTCGATCCATTTCAAGTGGTACCGTAATGAAATTTGTTTTAATCCATATCAAGTGTCGTTTTATGAAATCCATGCATATTTGAGTTATTTTTTCAGTATTATCCTTACATTTATTTCAATAAATACTCCATTTTGAATAAATATTTATGATTTTGAATAATAAATAATGGACATACAAATAATTTTTCCTATCATTAATTATTTTCTTAAGATTCACATAACTTTCATTATCAAGATATTTGAAGTAGACCGAGAGAGTAGAAAAAAAAAGTTTTTTTCTTTTTTTTATTAACCCATGATTATTAATTATATTTTGATAATAAGGAGTGTATTTTTCCTGATTCTTGTGAAACCTTATATTAATAATTATAACTTATGTTATAATCATTTTAAGATATCATTCTATTTTGATTGGCACTGATATACAACGCACATGATACTGATGAAAGAAGGGACTAGAAGAAAGTGGCCGATTCAGTATCCCATTTGACACATAATGTGAAGTTGTAAAATCTTCAATCCTTGTCCCTCAATGAAAAGCAGTGGGTTGGGGTAACTTTTATAAACGAAAAAGATCGAATAAGATCTGATTAGGATTAGTTAATATTTTTTGTCTCAAATATTTTGTCCGCTAAAGCACGTCAACAGTGCAGATATATACCATTACCAAGTACTATAAAATGTAAGTACGATCGAGCATCAAAACACAATATCACATAAATTTATATATCTTCTGTGCATTTAAGAGTCTAAGAGTTAAATTGATTGTAAATGATGTCAAGATCTTCCGTCACGATCGAAACGGTCACTTTCCCAGCTTCGGTTAAGCCACCAGGGTCCACCAAGACACACTTCCTTGGTGGAGCAGGAGTGAGAGGATTGGAGATCGAAGGGAAGTTTAAAAAGTTCACGGCGATCAGAGTTTACATGGAGGAGGAAGACGCCCTTTCCTCACTTTCCAATAAATGGAAGGGGAAGAGTGCTCAGGAGTTGATGGATTCCCACCAGTTCTTTAGGGAGATCGTCACCGGTATATTAAATTAAACACATTTTTCACCATTTTCTGCTTAATTTTCCCCCATTAATGGCCATATAAACAAATATATTTCATGATATACCTCTACAAATTAATTTAAAAGATATATCGTAGTCGTATATATCGACAAGCCGTGACATGTTTCTGATCGTAACCCTTACTGGTCATATATTCTAGGTCATTTTGAGAAAAATTATGTTTTTTTAGTCTTGATTAATTAAGAGTCTTGAGTAGATGTTGTAAATTTTTCCCCACTAATTACGTACTTGGCAAAATTGTGAATAGATTTCCCTCTCCAAGGATTGTTCAATACCAGATAATGGGAATGCAGTCATAGAGAGCAAATACCTGACCTTTTGAGAACATTAAGTGGACGATCATGCAATAAAAGGAGATCGATGAAACTTCAGTATTAATTTGTTGTTTTTCTTGTTTGTTTGGCCCAGAAAATATTAATAACACCGTTTTATATGTAAAGACTGTGATTTATTTAGCTTAATATTAATACTGAAGCATCTTAATTTATTTTTCTACTAGTAGCAAGTGCTAGTAGATCCAATTGTAGGTCGACGTCGATTGAATTTGTGTACTTCATTTTATTTGGACATAAGAATGTTTGTTTTCACAGCGAAATGGATGAAAAAACAATGAAGATGAGGACATCAATATAATAATCTAACATACAACTAAATAATAAATTCAACTATGATTATAGAATGAATAAATAGAAACGTGCATTCTTATTGTTGCTCCTTACATTAAATTTTTAATCTAAATTTTATTCTTCAATTATATGATATTATTAATTATTATGCAAAGAAATAACATCTAATACAACTTTTATTCTTAATAACTCATCCCCTTTTAAACTTTGATAAATAATACTACTATTTTATATTTAATATTTATACAAATAAATTGGGAAATAATGTATAAAATTATAATTCGTTAATAAAAAGTCGTGTGTCAATATTATATTCAACATAAAATATGCTATAGGAACAATTCAATAAATAGTTTTTTTTATAATATAATTAGTTTTTTTTATTGTTTGTAAGATGGCTGTTTTTATTTCGGAAAAATGTTAATAAAAAAAATAGAATATAGTGAAATTTTGATTAAAAATAGGAGTTTAATTAAAAATTTGAAAAGAAATATTGTGTATTCTAATTTTATTAGAATAAATTTTTAAATAATAAATAAAAATAATAATTTGCCAATATACCTATTTTTGTGTGCAATTTTAGCTTTTATTAATTGACCAGAAAATATACAACTCAAAACTGATTTATCCAACTGATGCAACATGCTGCATCATTACAGTATTACCGATCCACCATCAGATCTCTATAAGTATGTCCTTTCCTATAAGCTAAACAGAGTAAAATAAACTGCCTAATTACTCTATTTATCAAACTGTAAATATTGACATTTCATTAACCTTGCCCTCACAGTCAATCTACCTTTCACAGCCAACCACATCAGGAAACTATGCTTAGGATTATTACCGGCACCCCATACCAAACTATACCAACAGACTCTATCTTTTTATTTCGAATAGCATCAATACTAGAAGTAATGGAGAACTTACCCGATGAACTTGCAGTCCACAATTGCATCAGATTCATCAGCTTTTACTTCAACTGCTCGCGCCTCAGCCCAAGTTTCGGCAATCTCCTCGGTAATCAGATCAGGTAGCCTCAATTGTTCCCCCTCCACACATCTTTCACCAATGTCAAACGCTTAACATCAGCATCAAGGAAGAAAATGGATGTGATATTTATCATGTACAGCCTGCCCACACAACCAAGAATATTGTGTTTCCAAAGCTTTTGAGATCGAATTGTAGGCTTTTTGCTACTCTGGGATTCTTTTCTTTTTTGTTAGAGGAAGGGCTTTTTCGTTCGTTGCCTCATGCAGCAAGTTTTTCTCAATGTTTTATGTTCAATGTCTTCTAAACTATAAAGAAGATGACTCAATTGACATGTACTGTTCAATCCAATAATTAATGCTTTATAATTTGATCTGCTATTTCGAAAGTTTGTAACTTTTACTTCTTCGTATACACATGCGAACCGGGTAAACCGTAGTAAATAAATCAGCGTGTAGGTGCTTGGTGTGCAGACTTTTATTAGGAGGTGTGTTTTAGATATCATGTGAAAGAGTTCTTTACGGTGATGCCTTCCTGTCTTTGGCAGACTGCTATGCACGGTAGAAATAGGCTCACGAGACCGTGACCACAGGGACGAAGGCACCGCCAATCACGAGCTCGGTCGAACAACAATAAAAAGATAAACGAAATGAAGAAGACGAAGATTAAGAGAAACTTAAACTAAAACAGGATTGTAATCATATCCATTTTGTGAAAACGATTTGATGCTAAAACTTAAATCTAAGGCTTAATGTTGGTATCTAAATTGTTTGGATCCTAGGAAAACTAATTTTGGTTTCGGGTAATCTAAGGTGTTCACTCACCAATGCAACCAAGCTTTTTAAAACCGTAAAAAGATAAAAATGGCGATTTCTGAATTTTTCTTTCTATTAATTTTTTAATAAATTCATCGCAATTTGTAAATGACAGAGAGTTCTCATATTTATAGTCGAACATGCTCGACGTTCTACTTGAAAGGAAAGCAAATTACGACCTGGATTTTTGGAAAACCGAAACCATAACAGTAAAATGAAAACTAAAAGTGGTATCCTCCTTGCACGATTTCGTTTCTCTCTTCCCAATACAACTGTAAATTAACCTTTGACTTGATCACAAAGCATATTCGAGTAAATCCCACACTGTAAACGGTAAAAACAGGCGGTCGCACTTCGTCTTCTTCCTTGCGAAAAACGCCATTTTTGTTGACTTTCGGGTTGACTTTTGTTCCGAGCTCAATCACGGCTGAATCTTCTTCTAAACTTCATCTTCCTACTTCTAACAACTTCATTGAACTTTAACTTGAATGAAAACTACACTAAAATTTGAATTTCACCGTTTACTTGACGGCCAAGCTTTCTCCTAGCTACGGACCCATTTTGCGATCGTCTTAGAACTTCAGTTTGAACCTTCGATCTCCTTCAATGGAGTGTTCTCAACATTTTTCCGTCAACAAACACAGCTTGCCGTGCCTTAAACTGACAATGCTTGATTTCCGTTCTTCACAGAACAACTCTAACATACATTATGACTTCCGGGCCATCCCGGACAAAATTGAGCATACCAACTTCTTCGTTTCATCAAGACGAAGCTACCCACTTAACTAATTTATTAAAAACTGCAGAAATTAACGACTTGGACTGAAAATTAAAGATAGAACCCTAACCGATTTGGGGCTTTTCGATTTAGGGAATTGCTTGGACAATTGCTCTTAGAAGCGTTGTAGGCGACACCTTCCCGAGTGTTTTGACATATGCCACGGCCTCCGACTTTGCTCCGGCCGGTCCGCGGATCGTTTGCGATGAATTCCGTCGAGAACTTTTCTGAAACTCCACCGAGTCCCCAAGTTTTCCAGCGAGTACTAGCCAAGTCCTCTCGTTTCGGACGATGTGCGGTTTCATCCTTCTGCGAAACACTTCTCTTCAACACTTGCTCGACCTTCCGATGCACTTGTTTTGCTTCCATCTTCTTCGAAAACTCGACCAGCATCTTGTAGAAGCTTTCTACGATCGAATTGTCGAAGACGGGCTCGTTTTACGTCATTCGCTTCTTCTTCAAGTTCGGTTTCTTCTGCTGGAAGTTATCTCTACAGCTTTCAATTTCTCCTTTTCTTTCTTCATTGCACTTTGTGCTCAATGATCTCGAGCCCCTTGAGATGACCTACTCCAACACTTTCCAAGTATCGAAAACAGGTACTGTTAATTTACCTTTTTCTAGTTTGTTTTATTGTGTCTCTTGTTTTTTACTTTTTACAAACTTCCAGTTTATCGACTTTATACCTAGAATTTGATAGATTGTCAAATAGTGGATCGGATGTGGAGGATTCCAAGGATGTGAAATCTGGTTATTCCATTTCATTTGTAAGTTTATTTTTTAAGACTTTTATGATTGATTCAAGCTTTATATAATTCATTCATCAATACTCATTGTCTTCATGACTTGTTCTAAATGGCTGAGTGCACTTGTTACTTGTGATTCAGAACTTCCAGCCCCAATCCCCATTTTGAGGATGCAAAACTGACCAAGACTTTTACCTTCCTTGTTGATGAGGGAACTACAAAAGTTACTGCTACACATATCAAGTGGAAAGAAGGCATGGTGAGTTCTTTTTAGTTGAAATTCTCTCATGAAATCGTCACCACCATACCTCTAGATCTCAGAATTCGTTCGCGGCCACCACCATATTAACCTCAATAGACTCAATTGAGTCGCACAAAACCAAGCTCAAAGTCGTACAGCTTTGCTTCACACATCTACATCAATTCAAAAAGTGATATTTTTATTTAACGAGTTATGGACTACACAAAGAAGGATAGTCCTCCCCAATGAAATAATTCTTTATTCTATTTTCACGATAAAAACTCACCCGGATAACCTGAGTAAACCAAAAGATCTGATTAATTCAAAAGGTCATATTGATAATTGAAATAATCAGCAAAAAAAAACTTTACAGTTAATATGGGCTATAGCCTTTAGTTTTCTAGAAAAATTGATAAAAATTAATTTCTTTGGAAATAGTTTTGATTTGTTTGTTTATGTATATAATAACAAAAGATTAATGTAGGAGTAAATTTTAGGTGCAAATCATTGACTTTAGAGAAGGAAATTACGATTTTCGAATTCGAGCAAAAAATCCTTTACTATAGCCTTTAGTTTTCTAGAAAAATTGATAAAAATTAATTTCTTTGGAAATAGTTTTGATTTGTTTGTTTATGTATATAATAACAAAAGATTAATGTTGGAGTAAATTTTAGGTGCAAATCATTGACTTTAGAGAAGAAAATTACTATTTTCGAATTCGAGCAAAAAATCCTTTACTATAGCCTTTAGTTTTCTAGAAAAATTGATAAAAATTAATTTCTTTGGAAATGGTTTGGATTTGTTTGTTTAGGTATATAATAACAAAAGATTAATGTTGGAGTAAATTTTAGGTGCAAATCATTGACTTTAGAGAAGAAAATTACGATTTTCGAATTCGAGCAAAAAATCCTTTACTATAGCCTTTAGTTTTCTAGAAAAATTGATAAAAAATAATTTCTTTGGAAATGGTTTGGATTTTGTTTGTTTAGGTATATAATAACAAAAGATTAATGTAGGAGTAAATTTTAGGTGCAAAATCATTGACTTTAGAGAAGGAAATTACGATTTTCGAATTCGAGCAAAAAATCCTTTAATATAGCCTTTAGTTTTCTAAAAAAATTGATAAAAATTAATTTCTTTGGAAATAGTTTTGATTTGTTTTTTTATGTATATAATAACAAAAGAATAATGTAGGAGTAAATTTTAGGTGCAAATCATTGACTTTAGAGAAGAAAATTACGATTTTCGAATTCGAGCAAAAATCCTTTACTATAGCCTTTAGTTTTCTAGAAAAATTGATAAAAATTAATTTCTTTGGAAATAGTTTTGATTTGTTTGTTTATGTATATAATAACAAAAGATTAATGTTGGATGTAAATTTTAGGTGCAAATCATTGACTTTAGAGAAGAAAATTACGATTTTCGAATTCGAGCAAAAAAATCCATTACTATAGCCTTTAGTTTTCTAGAAAAATTGATAAAAATTAATTTCTTTGAAAATGGTTTTGATTTGTTTGTTTATGTATATAATAACAAAAGAATAATGTATGGAGTAAATTTTAGGTGCAAATCATTGACTTTAGTAGAAGAAAATTACGATTTTCGAAATTCGAGCAAAAAATCATTTACTATAGCCTTTAGTTTTCTAGAAAAATTGATAAAAATTAATTTCTTTGGAAATGGTTTTGATTTGTTTGTTTAGGTATATAATAACAAAATGATTAATGTTGAGAGTAAATTTTAGGTTGCAAAGGAAATTACGATTTTCGAATTCGAGCAAAAAATCCTTTACTATAGCCTTTAGTTTTCTAGAAAAATTGATAAAAATTAATTTCTTTGGAAATGGTTTTGATTTGTTTGTTTATGTATATAATAACAAAAGATTAATGTTGGAGTAAATTTTAGGTGCAAATCATTGACTTTATAGAAAGAAATTACGATTTTCGAATTCGAGCAAAAAATCCTTTACTATAGCCTTTAGTTTTCTAGAAAAATTGATAAAAAATTAATTTCTTTGGAAATGGTTTGGATTTGTTTGTTTAGGTATATAATAACAAAAGATTAATGTTGGAGTAAATTTTAGGTGCAAATCATTGACTTTATAGAAGAAAATTACGATTTTCGAATTCGAGCAAAAAATCCTTTACTATAGCCTTTAGTTTTCTAGAAAAATTGATAAAAATAATTTCTTTGGAAATGGTTTGGATTTATTTGTTTAGGTATATAATAACAAAAGATTAATGTAGGAGTAAATTTTAGGTGCAAAATCATTGACTTTAGAGAAGAAAATTACGATTTTCGAATTCGAGCAAAAAATCCTTTACTATAGCCTTTAGTTTTCTAAAAAAATTGATAAAAATTAATTTCTTTGGAAATAGTTTTGATTTGTTTGTTTAGGTATATAATAACAAAAGAATAATGTTGGAGTAAATTTTAGGTGCAAATCATTGACTTTAGAGAAGAAAATTACGATTTTCGAATTCGAGCAAAAAATCCTTTACTATAGCCTTTAGTTTTCTAGAAAAATTGATAAAAATTAATTTCTTTGGAAATAGTTTTGATTTGTTTGTTTATGTATATAATAACAAAAGAATAATGTTGGAGTAAATTTTAGGTGCAAATCATTGACTTTAGAGAAGAAAATTACGATTTTCGAATTCGAGCAAAAAATCCTTTACTATAGCCTTTAGTTTTCTAGAAAAATTGATAAAAATTAATTTCTTTGGAAATAGTTTTGATTTGTTTGTTTAGTGTATATAATAACAAAAGAATAATGTTGGAGTAAATTTTAGGTGCAAATCATTGACTTTAGAGAAGAAAATTACGATTTTCGAATTCGAGCAAAAAATCATTTACTATAGCCTTTTAGTTTTCTAGAAAAATTGATAAAAATTAATTTCTTTGGAAATGGTTTTGATTTGTTTGTTTATGTATATAATAACAAAAGATTAATGTTGGAGTAAATTTTAGGTGCGAAATCATTGACTTTAAGAAAGAAATTTACGATTTTCGAATTCGAGCAAAAAATCCTCTATTATAGCCTTTAGTTTTCTAGAAAAATTGATAAAAATTAATTTCTTTGGAAATGGTTTGGATTTGTTTGTTTATGTATATAATAACAAAAGATTAATGTTGGAGTAAATTTTAGGTGCAAAACATCGACTTTAGAGAAGAAAATTACGATTTTCGAATTCGAGAAAAAAATCATTTACTTATATAGTCTTTAGTTTTCTAAAAAAATTGATAAAAATAATTTCTTTGGAAATGGTTTCGATTTTGTTTGTTTAGGTATATAATAACAAAAGATTAATGTAGGAGTAAATTTTAGGTGCAAAATCATTGACTTTAGAGAAGAAAATTACGATTTTCGAATTCGAACAAAAAATCCTTTACTATATAGCTTTTAGTTTTCTAAAAAAATTGATAAAAATTAATTTCTTTGGAAATAGTTTTGATTTATTTGTTTATGTATATAATAACAAAAGAATAATGTAGGAGTAAATTTTAGGTGCAAATCATTGACTTTAGAGAAGCAAAATTACGATTTTCGAATTCGAGGAAAAAATCCTTTACTATAGCCTTTAGTTTTCTAGAAAAATTGATAAAAATTAATTTCTTTGGAAATAGTTTTGATTTGTTTGTTTATGTATATAATAACAAAAGAATAATGTAGGAGTAAATTTTAGGTACAAATCATTGACTTTAAACAAGGAAATTACGATTTCAGAATTCGAGCAAAAAATCCTTTACTATATATGCCTTTTAGTTTTCTGAAAAATTGATAAAAATTAATTTCTTTGAAATAGTTTTGATTTGTTTGTTTATGTATATAATAACAAAAGAATAATGTAGGAGTAAATTTTAGGTGCAAATCATTGACTTTAGAGAAGGAAATTACCATTTTCAAATTCGAGCAAAAAATCATTTACTATAGCCTTTAGTTTTCTAGAAAAATTGATAAAAATTAATTTCTTTGGAAATAGTTTTTATTTGTTTGTTTATGTATATAATAACAAAAGATTAATGTTGGAGTAAATTTTAGGTTGCAAATCATTGACTTTAAGAAAGGAAATTACGAGTTTTCGAATTCGAGAAAAAATCCTTACTATATATAGCTTTTAGTTTTCTAGAAAAAATTGATAAAAAATAATTTCTTTGGAAATGGTATGGATTTGTTTGTTTAGGTATATAATAACAAAAGAATAATGTAGGAGAAAATTTTAGGTGCGAAATCATTGACTTTAGAGAAGAAATTACTAATTTCGAATTCAACAAAAAATCCTTTACTATAGCCTTTAGTTTTCTAGAAAAATTGATAAAAATTAATTTATTTAGAAATAGTTTGGATTTATTTGTTTATGTATATAATAACAAAAGATTAATGTTGGAGTAAATTTTAGGTGTAAATCATTGACTTTAAAAATTACGAGTTTTGAATTCGAGGAAAAAATCCTCTACAATAGCCTTTAGTTTTCTAGAAAAATTGATAAAAAATATTTCTTTGGAAATGGTTTGGATTTGTTTGTTTATATATATAATAACAAAAGATTAATGTTGGAGTAAATTTTAGGTGCAAATCATTGAGAGAAGAAAATTATGATTTTCGAATTCGGGAAAAAAATCGTTTACTATATAGTCTTTATTTATTTGGAAATGGTCTGATTTTGTTTTGTTTAGATATATAATAACAAAATATTAGCGTAGGAGTAAAGTTTAGGTGAAAATCATTGACTTTAGAGAAGGAAATTACGATTTTCGAATTCGAACAAAAAATCCTTTACTTATATAGCTTTTAGTTTTCTAGAAAAATTGATAAAAATTAATTTCTTTGGAAATAGTTTTGATTTATTTGTTTATGTATATAATAACAAAAGAATAATGTATCGAGTAAATTTTAGGTGCAAAATCATTGACTTTAGAGAAGAAAATTACGATTTTCGAATTCGAGGAAAAAATCTTTTACTATAGCCTTTAGTTTTCTAGAAAAATTGATAAAAATTAATTTCTTTAGAAATAGTTTTGATTTGTTTGTTTATGTATATAATAACAAAAGAATAATGTAGGAGTAAATTTTAGGTGCAAATCATTGACTTTAGAGAAGGAAATTACGATTTTCAAATTCGAGCAAAAAATCCTTTACTATATAGCCTTTTAGTTTTCTAGAAAAATTGATAAAAATTAATTTCTTTGAAAATAGTTTTGATTTGTTTGTTTATGTATATAATAACAAAAGAATAATGTAGGAGTAAATTTTAGGTGCAAATCATTGACTTTAGAGAAGAAAATTACGATTTTCGAAATTCGAGCAAAAAATCTTTTATAGCCTTTAGTTTTTTAGAAAAATTGATAAAAATTAATTTCTTTGGAAATGAGTTTTGATTTATTTGTTTATGTATATAATAACAAAATATTAATGTTGGAGTAAATTTTAGGTGCAAATCATTGACTTTAAGAAAGGAAATTACAGATTTTCGAATTCGAGAAAAAAATCCTTTACTATATAGCTTTTAGTTTTCTAAAAAATTGATAAAAAAATATTTTTTTGGAAATGGTTTGGATTTTTTTGTTTAGGTATATAATAACAAAAGAATAATGTTGGAGTAAATTTTAGGTTGCAAATCATTGACTTTAGAAGAGAAATTACGAATTTCGAAATTCAACAAAAAATCCTTTACTATAGCCTTTAGTTTTCTAGAAAAATTGATAAAAATTAATTTATTTGGAAATGGTTTGGATTTATTTTTTTATGTATATAATAACAAATGATTAATGTTGGAGTAAATTTTAGGTGCAAATCATTGACTTTATAGAAGAAGATTAAATTCTCGAGAAAATCCTTTACGATAGTTCTAGAACAAAAAATAATTTACTATGAAACCGTTTGGATTTGTTTGTTTAGGTATATAATAACAAAAGATTAATGTTGGAATAAATATTTAGGTTCAAATCATTGACTTTAGAGAAGAAAATTACGATTTTCGAAATCGAGCAAAAAATCCTTTACTATAGCCTTTAGTTTTCTAGAAAAATTGATAAAAAATAATTTTTTGGAAATGGTTTGGATTTGTTTGTTTAGGTATATAATAACAAAAGATTAATGTTGGAGTAAATTTTAGGTGCAAATCATTGACTTTATAGAAGAAAATTACGATTTTCGAAATCGAGCAAAAAATCTTTTACTATAGTCTTTAGTTTTCTATAAAAATTGATAAAAACTAATTTCTTTGGAAATGGTTTGGATTTGTTTGTTTAGGTATATAATAACAAAAGATTAATGTTGGAGTAAATTTTAGAGTTCAAAACATTGACTTTAGAGAAGAAAATTACGATTTTCGAATTCGAGCAAAAAATCCTTACTATAGCCTTTAGTTTTCTATAAAAATTGATAAAAATTAATTTCTTTGGAAATAGTTTGGATTTTTTTGTTTAGGTATATAATAACAAAATATTAATGTATGGAGTAAATTTTAGGTGCAAATCATTGAATTTATAGAATGAAAATTACGATTTTCGAAATCGAGCAAAAATTCATCTACTATAGCCTTTAGTTTTCTAGAAAAATTGATAAAAATTAATTTCTTTGGAAATGGTTTTGATTTGTTTGTTTAGATATATAATAACAAAAGATTAATGTATGGAATAAATTTTAGGTTCAAAACATCGACTTTATAGAAGAAAATTACGATTTTCGAATTCGAAGCAAAAAATCCTTTACTATATCCTTTAGTTTTCTAAAAAAATTGATAAAAAATAATTTCTTTGAAAATGGTTTGGATTTTTTTGTTTAGGTATATAATAACAAAAGATTAATGTTGGAGTAAATTTTAGGTGCAAATACATTGACTTTATAGAAGAAAATTACGATTTTCGAATTCGAGCAAAAAATCATTTACTATAAGCCTTTAGTTTTCTAGAAAAATTGATAAAAATTAATTTCTTTGGAAATGGTTTGGATTTGTTTTTTAGGTATATAATAACAAAAGATTAATGTTGGAGTAAATTTTAGGTGCAAAACTTATTGACTTTATAGAAGAAAATTACGTATTTCGAATTCGAGAAAAAAATCATTTACTATAGCCTTTAGTTTTCTAGAAAAATTGATAAAAATTAATTTCTTTGGAAATGGTTTGGATTTGTTTGTTTAGGTATATAATAACAAAAGATTAATGTTGGAGTAAATTTTAGGTGCAAATCATTGACTTTAGAGAAGAAAATTACGATTTTTGAATTCGAGCAAAAATCCTTTACTATAGCCTTTAGTTTTCTAGAAAAATTGATAAAAATTAATTTCTTTGGAAATAGTTTTGGATTTGTTTGTTTAGGTATATAATAACAAAAGAATAATGTTGGAGTAAATTTTAGGTGCAAAACATTGACTTTAGTAGAAGAAAATTACGATTTTCAAATTCGAGCAAAAAATCCTTTACTATAGCCTTTAGTTTTCTAGAAAAATTGATAAAAATTAATTTCTTTGGAAATAGTTTGGATTTGTTTGTTTAGGTATATAATAACAAAATGATTAATGTTGGAGTAAATTTTAGGTGCAAATCAATTGACTTTAAGAAAGAAAATTACGATTTTCAAATTCGAGCAAAAAATCCTTTACTATAGCTTTTAGTTTTCTAGAAAAATTGAAAAAAATAAATTTCTTTAGGAAATGGTTTGGATTAGGTATATAATAACAAAATATTAATGTTGGAGTAAATTTTAGGTGCAAACCATTGACTTTAGAGAAGAAAACTACGATTTTCAAATTCGAGCAAAAAATCCTTTACTACATTAGCCTTTACTTTTCTAGAAAAATTGATAAAAAATAATTTCTTTGAAAATAACAAAAGATTAAAAAAAAAAACATTGACTTTTGATTTGTTTGTTTAGGTATCATAATAACAAAATAATAATGTAGGAGTAAATTTTAGGTGCAAACCATTGACTTTAGAGAAGAAAATTACGATTTTCAAATTCGAGCAAAAAATCCTTTACTATAGCCTTTAGTTTTATAAAAAAATTGATAAAAATTAATTTCTTTGAAAATGGTTTGGATTTGTTTGTTTATGTATATAATAACAAAAGAATAATGTAGGTGTAAATTTTAGGTGCAAATCATTGACTTTAGAGAAGAAAATTACGATTTTCAAATTCGAGCAAAAAATCCTTTACTATAGCCTTTAGTTTTCTAGAAAAATTGATAAAAATTAATTTCTTTGGAAATGGTTTGGATTTGTTTGTTTAGGTATCTAATAACAAAAGATTAATGTAGGAGTAAATTTTAGGTGCAAATCATTGACTTTAGAGAAGAAAATTACGATTTTCAAATTCGAGCAAAAAATCCTTTACTATATAGCCTTTAGTTTTCTAGAAAAATTGATAAAAATTAATTTCTTTGGAAATGGTTTGGATTTGTTTGTTTAGGTATACTAATAACAAAAGATTAATGTAGGAGTAAATTTTAGGTGCAAATCGTTGACTTTAGAGAAGAAAATTACGATTTTCAAATTCGAGCAAAAAATCATTTACTATAGCCTTTAGTTTTCTAGAAAAATTGATAAAAATTAATTTCTTTGAAAATAGTTTGGATTTGTTGTTTAGGTATATAATAACAAAATATTAATGTAGGAGTAAATTTTAGGTGCAAATCATTGACTTTAGAGAAGAAAATTACAATTTTCAAATTCGAGCAAAAATCTCTTTACTATAGCCTTTAGTTTTTAGAAAAATTGATAAAAATTAATTTCTTTGGAAATGGTTTGGATTTGTTTGTTTAGGTATATAATAACAAAAGAATAATGTAGGAGTAAATTTTAGGTGCATATTATTGACTTTAGAGAAGAAAATTATGATTTTCAAATTCGAGCAAAAAATACTTTACTATAGTCTTTAATTTTCTAGAAAAATTGATAAAAATTAATTTCTTTGGAAATGGTTTTGATTTGTTTGTTTAGTGTATATAATAACAAGAGAATTAATGTAGGAGTAAATTTTAGGTGCAAATCATTGACTTTAGAGAAAATTATGAATAAGAAAATTACGATTTTCAAATTCGAGCAAAAAATCATTTACTATAGCCTTTAGTTTTCTAGAAAAATTGATAAAAATTAATTTTCTTTGGAAATGGTTTGGATATTGTTTGTTTAGGTATCATAATAACAATAGATTAATGTAGGAGTAATTTTTAGGTGCAAATCATTAACTTTAGAGAAGAAAATTACGATTTTCAAATTCGAGCAAAAAATTCTTTACTATAGCGTTTAGTTTTCTAGAAAAATTGATAAAAATTAATTTTTTGGAAATGGTTTGGATTTGTTTGTTTAGGTATATAATAACAAAAGATATAATGTAGGAGTATAATTTTAGGTGCAAATCATTGACTTTAGAGAAGAAAATTACGATTTTCAAATTCGAGCAAAAAATCATTTACTATAGCCTTTAGTTTTCTAGAAAAATTGATAAAAATAAATTTCGTTGCAAAATAGTTTGGATTTGTTTGTTTATGTATATAATAACAAAATATTAATGTAGGAGTAAATTTTAGGTGCAAATCATTGACTTTAGAGAAGAAAACTACGATTTTCAAATTCGAGCAAAAAATCCTTTACTATATTCTTTAGTTTTCTAGAAAAATTGATAAAAACTTAATTTCTTTGGATATGGTTTTGATTTTTTTGTTTATGTATATAATAACAATAGATATAATGTAGGAGATAAATTTTATGGTACAAATCATTGAATTTAGAGAAGAAAATTATAATTTTCAAATTCGAGCAAAAAATCCTTTACTATAGTTTACTAGAAAATATTGATAAAAATTAATTGCTTTAGAAATGGTTTGGATTTTTTGGTAAAGATATATAATAACAAAATCGATTAATGTAGGAGTAATTTTTAGGTGCAAATCATTGACTTTAGAAAAGAAAATTACGAGTTTAATCGAGCAAAAAAATCTTTTACTATAGCATTTAGTTTTCTAGAAAAATTGATAAAAATTAATTTCTTTGGAAATGGTTTGGATTTGTTTGTTTAAGGTATATAATAACAAGAAAATAATTTAGGAGTTAATTTTAGGTGCAAATCATTGACTTTAGATAAGAAAATTACGATTTTCGAATTCGAGCAAAAAATCCTATACTATAGCCTTTAGTTTCCTAGAAAAATTGATAAAAATGAATTTCGTTGAAAATAGTTTTGATTTTTTTGTTTATGTATATAATAAAAAAATATTAATGTAGGAGTAAATTTTAGGTGCAAATCATTGACTTTAAGAAGAAAATTACGAGTTTTCGAATTCGAGCAAAAAATCCTTTACTATAGCCTTTAGTTTTCTAGAAAAATTGATAAAAATTAATTTCTTTGGAAATGGTTTGGATTTGTTTGTTTAGGTATATAATAACAAGAGAATAATGTAGGAGTAAATTTTAGGTGCAAAATCATTGAGTTTAGAGAAGAAAATTACGATTTTCAAATTGGAGCAAAAACCGTTATAAGCCTTTAGTTTTCTAGAAAAATTGATAAAAATTAATTTCTTTGGAAATGGTTTGGATTTGTTTGTTTAGGTATATAATAACAAAAGAATAATGTAGAAGTAAATTTTAGGTGCAAATCATTAGCTTTAGAGAAGAAAATTACGATTTTCGAATTCGATCAAAAAATCCTATACTAAACCCTTTAGTTTTCTAGAAAAATTGATAAAAATTAATTTCTTTGGAAATGGTTTGGATTTTTTTGTATAGATATATAATAAAAAAATGATTAATGTTGGAGTAAATTTTAGTTGCAAATCAATGACTTTAAAAAGAAAATTACGAGTTTCGAATTCGAGGAAAAAAATCCTTTACTATATAGCTTTTAGTTTTGCTAGAAAAATTGATAAAAATTAATTTCCTTGGAAATAGTTTTGATTTTTTTGTTTATGTATATAATAACAAAAGAATAATGTAGGAGTAAATTTTAGGTACTAATTATTGACTTTAGAGAAGAAAATTACGATTTTCGAATTCGAGCAAAAAATAGTTTACTATGGCCTTTAGTTTTCTAGAAAAATTAATAAAAATTAGTTTCTTTGGAAATGGTTTTGATTTGTTTTTTTATGTATATAATAACAAAAAAATAATGTAAAATTAAATTATAGGTACAAATCATTGACTTTAGAGAAGAAAATTACGATTTTCGAATTCGAGCGAAAAAATCCTTTACTATAGCCTTTAGTTTTCTAGAAAAATTGATAAAAATTAATTTTTTTTGAAATGGTTTTGATTTGTTTGTTTATGTATATAATAACAAAATATTAATGTAGGAGTAAATTTTAGGTGCAAATCATTGACTTTAGAAGAAAATTATGAGTTTTGAATTCGAGTAAAAAAATCCTTTCTTATATAGCCTTTAGTTTTTGGAAAAATTGATAAAACTTAATTTCTTTGGAAGTGGTTTTGATTTGTTTGATTTTATACAACCTTTTTGCAATTGGTACTTTAGGATCACCTAAATCGACAACAACAACAACAACAACAACAAACAAGCCTCAATTCCACCGTGTAAGTCGGATATATGAATCCTCGACTTTTAAGCATAAGGGCGATGTGTAACTCACATCCGCGTGTTCGGAAACATATATAATATGAAATATATATATAAGGAAATCATCTAATGAAACATAAAAATATATACAACTAGCACTAACCTATAACTAAAACATATACCACAAATAAACCTAACATAAACCTATCATCCTTAACTAAATTATCTATAAAGCATACTGCTACATAAATACTACGCCTCCACTCCCCTCTCTCCTCTACTAAATCCTCTAAAATATCTAATAACTCTAAATCCTTCCTAATTATCTCTCTCTCTCATGAGTCTAGGTCTCCCCCTCCCTTTCTTCTCTGTTCTTATGTCTATGTCCTCGCACTTCCTAACCGGAGCGTGCTATAGGTCTACGTCTCACATGCACGAACCACCTAAGTCTACCATCTCTTATCTTCTCATCTATAGGTGCAACTTTAAGGTTGCTCCTAATAGTCTTGTTTCGGACTTTATCTTTCAAAGTAAGTCTACTCGACCATCTACGACATCCGCATCTCTGCAGCCTTAACCTTGTGCTCTTGTTGTTTCTTTATCGGCCGACATTCACTTCCATATAGAATAGCAGGTCTCCCTTTGTTGTTCTATAAAACTTCCCTTTGAGCTTTTGCTCAATAACCCGCTCAGCTTCATGGTGTGGCTAATGAGTTTGATGCCTCGATAGTTTACGCAATCTTGAATATCTCCCTTATTCTTGAAGATTGGAACTAACGTGCTTCTCCTCAAGCATCGGCATCTTACACGAGGCCATATATCTTGTTAAACAATCTTGTCAACCACACAACAGCTATGTCTCCAAGACACTTCCACACCTTAATAGGGATATCATCCGGTCCGCATGCTTTTCCACTCATTACGATCTTCCTCGATGTCTTCTTTTACTTCATCAGCGAACCCTTCTTAGATAGTAGATCCTCCCATCTACCTCTGGAGGAGGGTCCTCAATATGCTCTTCTTGACCACTATTGAAGAGTTTATCAAAGTAATTCTTCCATCTTAACATGATATCCACATCGGACACCAAAACTTTGTTCTCTTCATCCTTTATGCATCTTATTCCATTAATATCTTTGCTAGCCCTCTCTCTTCGTCGGGCTATTTTGTACATGTCTATTTCTCCTTCTTTAGTATCCAACTTATCGTACAAACCGTCAAAGAACTTGTTCTCTCGCTTCTTTGAACGCCACTTTTTGCCTCTTTACTTGTCGGTCTATATCTCTCATAAATATTGACATCTTGAGATTTAGGCAAACTCTTAAATAACCTTCTTTTTTCTTTAATTTTCTCCTTTGTAGCCTCATCCCACCACCAAGATCCTCTTGGTACGACTCCTTTGCCTTTGGAGACTCCTAACATTGAGGAAAAAACTCTTTTAACACATCTTTCCATCGCCTCCCATATAGAGTTCACATCCTCATTTAGTCCCCAAACATCCTCGCCCGTCATGGACTTCTTGAAGTCTTCTAGTTTGGTTCCTTTGAGACTCCACCTACGGATTTTGGGTTTATCATCCCTCCTCTTCTCTTGCTTCTATTGCCTTACCTTTGTGTCTAGCTCTAACAGCCTATTTTGCGGACGTAAGTGCCTCACACGGTATGACCTTGCAATCCTTACGATCTTGACGGTCTCTCCTCTGTGTCGGGAAGAAGTCTCTTTGACTTAGATTTCTACCATTTTTAAATGTCACCAAATGAGAATCCCTCTTTTGGAAACAAGTATTTGATATCACCAGAGTCATATGCCGAAGCAAAGTCGAGGATGGACTCTCCCTCCTTATTTACTCCATGCAGTATCCTCCCATGAGCATATTGATGAAAATTAATTTCTTTGGAAATGGTTTGGATTTTTTTGTAAAGATATGTAATAACAAAAGATTAATGTAGGAGTAATTTTTAGGTGAAAATCATTGACTTTAAAAAGAAAATTACGAGTTTCGAATTCGAGCAAAACATCATTTACTTATAACCTTTAGTTTTCTAGAAAAATTGATAAAAAATAATTTCTGTGAAATGGTCTGGATTTGTTTGTTTAGGTATATAATAACAAAAAATTAATGTAGGAATAAATTTTAGATGCAAATCATTGACTTTAGAGAAGGAAAATTATGATTTTAGAATTCGAACAAAAAATCCTTTACTATAGCTTTTAGTTTCCCGAGAAAAATTGATAAAAATAATTTTTTTGGAAATAGTTTTGATTTGTTTGTTTATGTATATAATAGCAAAATAATAATCTAGGAGTAAATTTTATGTGCAAATCATTGACCTTAAACAAGAAAATTACGAGTTTCGAATTCGAGAAAAAAATCTTTTACTATAGCCTTAAGTTTTCTAGAAAAATTGATAAAAAATAATTTCTTTGGAAATGGTTTAGATTTATATGTCTAGTATATAATAACAAAAGTTTTCGAATTCGAGCAAAAAATCATTTACTATATCCTTTAGTTTCTCAGAAAATTTGATAAAAATAAATTTCTTTGGAAAATAGTTTTGATTTCTTTGTTTATGTATATAATAGCAACATAATAATATAGGAGTAAAATTAAGGTGCAAATCATTGACTTTAAACAAGAAAATTACGAGTTTTGAATTCAAGCAAAAAAATCTTTTACTATGGCGCTTAAGTTTTAGATTTATTTGTCTAGTATATAATAAAAAAAGATTAATGTAGAAGTAAATTTGAGGTGCAAATCATTGACTTTAGAGAAGAAAACTACGATTTTCGAATTCGAGCAAAAAATTCCCTAAACTATATAGCCTTTAGTTTTCTAGAAAAATTGATAGAAATTAATTTCTTTGGAAATAGTTTTGATTTGTTTGTTTATGTATATAATAACAAAAAATAATGTAGGAGTAAATTTTAGGTAGAAATCATTGACTTTAGAGAAGAAAATTACGATTTTCGAATTAGAGCAAAAAAATCATTTACTATAGCCTTTAGTTTTCTAGAACAATTGACAAGAATTAATTTCTTTGGAAATGGTTTTGATTTGTTTGTTTATGTCTATAATATTAAGAGAATAATGTAGGAGTAAATTTTAGGTACAAATTTTTGACTTTAGAGAAGACAATTCGATTTTCGAATTCGAGCAAAAAATTTTTACTATAGAACCTTTAATTTTCTAGAAAAATTGATAAAACTTAATTTTTTTGGACATGGTTTTGATATGTTTGTTTATGTATATAATAGGAAGAGAATATAGGAGTCAATTTTAGGTGCAAATCATTAACTTTAGAGAAGAAAATTATGATTTTCGAATTCGAGCAAAAATCATTTACTATAGCATTTAGTTTTCTAGAAAAATTGATGAAAATTAATTTATTTGGAAATGGTTTGAATTTTTTGTAAATAGTATATAATAACAAAAGATTAATGTAGAAGTAATTTTCGGTGCAAATCATTAAATTTAAAAAAGAAAATTACTAGTCTTGAATATGAGCAAAAATCCTTTACTATACATGCCTTTAGTTTTTCTAGAGAAATTGATAAAAATAATTTCTTTGGAAATGGTTTTGATTTATTTGTTTATGTATATAATAACAAAGAGATTAATGTAGGAGTAAATTTTAGGTACAAATCATTGACTTTAGAGAAGAAAATTACGATTTTAGAATTCAAGCAAAAAATCCTTTACTATAGCCTTTAGTTTTCTAGAAAAATTGATAAAAAAACAATTTCTTTGAAAATGGTTTGATTTATTTGTCTATGTATATAATAACAAAAGATTAATGTAGGAGTAAATTTTAGGTGTAAATCATTGACTTTAGAGAAGAATAATTACGAGTTTCGAATTCGAGCAAAAAACTACTATAGCCTTTAGTTTTCTAAAAATATTGATGAAAATTAATTTCTTTGGAAATGGTTTGGATTTTTATGTAAAGATATGTAATAATAAAAGATTAATGTAGGAGTAATTTTTAGGTGCAAATCATTAACTTTAAAAAAGAAAATTACGAGTTTCGAATTCGAGCAAAAAATCCTTTACTATAGCCTTTAGTTTCCTAGAAAAATTGATAAAAAATAATTTCTCCGGAAATAGTGTTGGATTTGTTTGTTTATGTATATAATAGCAAGATAATAATATAGGAGTAAATTTTAGGTGCAAATCATTGACTTTAAAAAGAAAATTACGAGTTTTGAAAATTCGAGCAAAAAATCATTTACTATAGCTTTAGTTTTCTAGAAAAATTGATGAAAAATAATTTCTCCGGAAATAGTGTTGATTTGTTTGTTTATTGTATATAATAACAAAAGAATAATATAGAGAGTAAATTTTAGGTGCAAATCATTGACTTTAAAGAAGAAAATTACGAGTTTCGAATTCGAGCAAAAAATCTTTTACTATAACCTTTAGTTTTCTAGAAAAATTGATAAAAATAACAATTTCTTTGGAAATGGTTTTGATTTGTTTGTTTATGTATATAATTACAAGATAATTAATCTAGGAGTAAATTTTAGGTTCAAATCATTGACTTTAAAAAGAAAATTACGAGTTTCGAATTCGAGCAAAAAATCATTTACTATAACCTTAAGTTTTCTAGAAAAATTGATAAAAAATAATTTCTTTGGAAATGGTTTTGATTTGTTTGTTTAGATATATAATAAAACAGAATAATATAGGAGTAAATTTTAGGTGCAAATCATTAGCTTTAGATAAGAAAATTATGATTTTCGAATTCGAGCAAAAAATCCTTTACTATAGCTTTTAGTTTTCTAGAAAAATTGATGAAAATTAATTTTTTTGGAAATGGTTTGGATTTTTTGTTAAAGATGTATAATAACAAAAGATTAATGTAGGAGTAAATTTTAAGTACAAATCCACTAAATTTTATTTTAAAAAAAAATTAGGAGTTTCGAATATGAGCAAAAAATCATTTACTATAGTCTTTAGTTTTCTAGAAAAATTGATGAAAATTAATTTCTTTGGAAATGGTTTGGATTTTTTTATAAGATATGTAATAACAAAAGATTAATGTAGAAGTAATTTTTAGGTGCAAATCATTAAATTTAAAAAAAAAATTACGAGTTTCGAATCGAGCAAAAAAATCCTTTACTATAGTCTTTAGTTTTCTAGAAAAATTGATAAAAAATAATTTCTCTGGAAATGGTGTTGATTTGTTTGTTTATGTATATAATAGCAAGATATTAATTTAGGAGTAAAGTTTAGGTACAAATCATTGACTTTAAACAAGAAAATTACGAGTTTCGAATTCGATCAAAAAGTCTTTTACTATAACCTTAAGTTTTCTAGAAAAATTGATGAAAAAATAATTTTTTGGAAATGGTTTTGATTTATTTTTTTATGTATATAATTGCAAGATAATAATTTAGGAGTAAATTTTAGGTGCAAATCATTGACTATAAAAAAGAAAATTACGAGTTTTGAATTTCAGAAAAATCTTTACAGTAGCCTTAAGTTTTCTATAAAAATTGATAAAAAAATAATTTCTTTGGAAATGGTTTTGATTTGTTT
>JANIEQ010000945.1:0-15056 GCA_024708375.1 Oxalis stricta | reverse complement strand
ATAAATGGTTTCGATTACAAGATTAGCGCGGATGCAAAGGCATTACATGGCGGTTTTATCGTTTATCTTGGCAGTTGGGCAATTCATCTACGGTTGTGAGTTTGTGAGGATACCGGAATGACTAATTTTTTAAAAATACGTATTTAATTAAAAAGAAAATTGAAATCTAAATATATTTTATTTTAAATTAAAGGAAAAGTATAAACATGGATAAAACTGTTTCTTGTTCTCAGATACAGCAGAAAATCAACACAAAAGTCAAAGAGATTCATTGAAAATCTCCAAGATCTTGCTTTCCAAACTATCCAATTTTGCCCACCACCACCGCCACCATGACCTCCATATATATTTATAATTAACTCTCACCGGCCTTTTCAATCTTACTTTGTACTCCCACCTTTCTTCTTCATCCTCTCATTTCTTTTTTTCATTTTAACAGAGAATCAAAAGATCTGCCGATGGTGAAATGTCTCTACAGAGTCGACTCAGTTTCATGTTCTTGCTGTTGATGATAGCAGTATTGATCGGAAGCTAATCCAAAGCCCTTCTCAAAACATTCTCTTATCATGGTATAATTAATTGAGTAATTTTTTTATTCTGATCTTTAATTAATTGATTTTGCAAGTTTTCAATTTTACTGATTGCTTGAATGATTTTGCAGTGACTGCTAGTGGATTCTGGTAGTAAGGCTTTGGAGTTTCTGGGATTGAATTTAGACGATGGGCCGAAGAATAATTCGATTCATCGCCGTTAACAAATGCAGAGGATCAGCAGTATCATGTGAAGTTAATTTGATCATCACTGACTATTGTATGCCTGGAATGACAGGCTATGATCTCCTTAAAAAAATCAAGGTACTGTATTAATTCAATCCCCTAACATATGAAAAATAATTTACTTTTCTTCTTTCTTATGATCATCTCTAGAAATTGTAGCATCCCTAATAAAATTCCTAATGTTCAATCCTCCAGGAATCGGCTGCTTTAAAAGACATTCCAGTCGTAATCATGTCATCCGAGAATGTTCCTTACAGGATCAACAGGTGAGGATTATTTTTCAACGATATTGTCATTGGATTTTTAGATAAAAGTGGTTGAGCTAAATTATGTCTGCGTTCATTTTACATCGATTTATAGTAATATACATGATCGAATTAATTTGATTTTGAATCTTATTTATTAGGTGCTTAGAAGAAGGAGCAGAGGATTTCTTCTTGAAGCCAGTTAGATTATCTAGATGTGAACAAGCTTAAACCACATGTGTTGAAGGGATTAAACAAGGAAAATGATGATCAGTGTGATAAGAGAAAAATTCTTGAACAAATTCAATCACCAGATAAGACTAGGACAAAAACCAACTAGGAATATTTCTTCAATGAAAAAAATTCAATTTTATTTTCTTTCTAAGTTTCTGATCTTTGATGTCAATTAAGCTGAATTATAGGAATTTCAATACATAAATTTCGATCTGTTAATTAAGATTAGAGAGGGAATATATTTCTTTTCTACTAATTAGTAGTGGTTAAACTGGTTATTACCTTCACTTGTAAATATCAAAAGCAATACATCTTTTGCAATTTTATTGCCTAATTAAATCCCTAATTAGAGGAGATCATACACCAATCTTCATATCCAACAGCTGGAACTTGGAAGGACGTTGAGTCTAAAATATATATAAAATAAATATTCAGGATATTGAAAAATCTAATATTCCAAACATTTGATTCTATATCTAATAAAAATAGTAGAAAATCATTTTGAATATTACTTCGATTTTTTGATTACATTTCAAACTCTTACTAATCTCTTTAGAATATCACAATCAAAATTAATCAAAACCCCAAGATCTACGAATCCTGTCGCCATTTTCCAACACAAGGGTGTGATAACCAGTTTGTTCAATATCCTAGAGTTTGATAAGAAAATGAATAGGATTTTCCGGAAAATAAAAAAACAATTAAACATATCCAAAACCTATATGCTTCATTGTATTTGGTCAAATAGATCTTGAATAATACTACTTCTTAAGTATTATAATATATGATATTTTATATATTAAAATTCATCTATATATATTTAATGATCTTTGGTGAATATATAAAAATTTTTTAGATATATCTAAAAATACAAATATCATGTATTGTGCTATGGAAATAGTATGCATATACATAATACTATAAATTTGATATAGTACAAATTTTAATTTAATTAAATAATCTTTTTTACGTCTTATTGGATTTAGATCGTACAAAAGTGCTTTTTTGATTAATTTTTTTATTTAAAAAAAATTAAAAAAATAAAAAGCAAGTCATTTAGCCAAAAAAAAAAACTACATTATTTAATGAAATCTAGTGGATGACAACCATGGCCTACATAAATCATTAAATTGGGGCCATATTTATTTATACAAAATTATTTTTGATCATGTTTCATGTTAACGGAAAGCTAAGCAATGCTTCCATGCCTGATTTAGTCAATTTCACTTTAGAATTTCACACACGTTTCAGTCAATTTCACTTTAGAATTTCACACATGTTTCCCACACTTAAGGGTTTTTTTTTTAAAAAAAAAAAAGCTTACTATTTAATTACTCCGCCGCGATAATTAGTATTTCACTGTTTTGGATTGGGACATCGTCGAGAGGGAGGACGGCGCCGCCGCGAGCAGAGCCATCATTGGGTAATACCTTGCGCGATCCAGGCTTGAGTGAGCCGGAGAACTTGCTGGTGGATTATTCTCGAGAATGGCGACCGACGGAGGAGTGGGAGCGCGGCGCCTATCCGGCGGGGCCGAGGACGGGAGTAGAGTGGAAGGAGGTGGCGGTTTTTTTCGCCGTCGTGGGAGTCACAGTATATTGATTGAATTACAGTACTCCATATACCTATAGTTGACTACAAGCATGTATTTGGAAAGAATTGTTTGCTTGGGGATATAATGTACGATTTATATTTCAAATTTTTAAAAATGACATTTAATAAAAGAAAAGAAAAAAATTGTCAAAAAAGACACATAAAAAACAAGGGAGGGAGAGAGCATTAGAATTAACACGTACTGACTTGATCATGCCCTGACGATCAAGCAAACAATAATCAAGTGAATGACGATTTCGGTCAATTCAAACCCTCACGAATTCAACAATCAACAATATTGTGCCAATCGTTAGATCGCTACGACGTCGTTAATTTTGAGATCATAGCGTAACTATAGACCGATATTGAGGTCGACGTTGATGACTCTACATTAAATGGCAAGCAACTGATGAATTGAGAATGTGAATATTCTGAGCCGGGTAACATTAAAAGTATCTCAAGCTACAATTCAATTTGGATTGAATAAGTGAAAGAAGTGATAGCTCGACATGTTTCACATTTATATCGATTTACTTTATTATTTCATCAATATTTTTGCACCAAAGTTGGATGGCCTATATATTTTTGGCTGCCATTTATTTTTGATATTTTTATATTTCTTCTTGATTCTTGATATTTTCAACAACACTTATTTACAATTTTATCGCATTTGAAAGATCGTTATTTCTATGTTAGAGTTATTTCTATGTTAGAATTATCGTCGATCAACACTATCTAAATCAACCACTAAAAGTTTTTACTGCTAGAGATCATAAAATTGTGACGTGGCCTACTGTCAATAGTGGTATAAAAAGTCAACAGTTTGACTCGACACTTAATAAATAAAGAAAAAGAACAGCAAAAAACGAAAACACACGAAAAATTGAAATAAAGATTCTGTTTTATCCACATGGCATCATAAAATCATACTTCGACCGTACGACTCTCAAAAAGTCAATACATTGAACGGAGTCGATAAAAAATACACACTTTACGTACAATGAGAACGAATGTAGAGGATCTTAGCAACAGACACATTCAACGACTTTTTCTTTTTTTCTAATCAGTCTCTTTCTCTCTCTCTCTCTCGTATAGCTACATGCTTCCATGAGCGACTAACAGTGTAAGAGGAGGCAACTACTGATATTTTATTCTCTCTATCGTTTTCTTTGACTTTCCTTTCACTTTTCCTCGTACCAAACAGACCGGAGAAAGAATCTCCTCCGTCTCTCTCTCTCTCTCACGTCACATTTTCTCGTCGTTTTCTCAGTATCTCAAAGAAAAAATGAAGAAGTTCTATAGCTGTTTGTGTGCTGAGGTTCTCGTTGTTTTCTTCTTCCATTGATGAAATTGAACCTAGAACTGGTATTGGAGTAGAATCGAGGAATTAGATTTGTTTGTTATAATCTCTAGAAAAAGAAATTAGATTATAAGTACTTGTCATTGTACTAGTGTTGAGGAATTTTTTGATCGATTTGAGTTAGGGATTTGATTTTTCTACTTCTGATTTGAAAATTCAAACTAAAAGGTTTTGAAGTGGTATTACTGGAGAATGTGATGCGCCGTCGTAGTTTTTGATTTGTAATGGAACTACAGTAGTAGTAGTAGTAGTAGTAGAGCTGGAGGCGTCTGAGTTAGGTTTCTTTACGATGATGAAGTGATTTAGTTATCGGAAGCAAATATGCTGTCAATGGAGTCAATGGCTGTGCCGACAGTGGAGCAGTCGAAGAATGGCGTCGTTGAGAGAGACATTGAGCTGGTAATATTTATTTTGAGCTGAGATTGTGATTCTTAATTTGTAAACTTAATTTTATTTTAGTTTTTTCCCTTTTTAATGAGTTGATTCGAAGATTTGTTGGTGTAGCAAGTTTTTTTTTTCTTTTGTTGCTGAGTGATGTTGCCAATCTCTTTCAAGTGTCACACGTTGCATTCTGTAGTTTGTTTTTTGTTTGCTGTCACTACACTGTTCTAATTGTAACGTATACATCATTGCTGCCTATCTTTTGCATTCATATTTGGCATCCATCTAAGCTCAGTTTGTTTTAGTTCATATTCCTGACTCATTTGTCATAACAGGCCATCACTGCTCTAAAAAAGGGAGCACAATTGCTCAAGTATGGCAGAAGAGGGAAGCCTAAATTTTGCCCGTTTAGACTGGCCAATGTAAGATCCATCTTATAATGTTTATGCCCTGTGTGTTAGCCAAGTTAATGAATAGGGTCGTTGAATTGTATTTATTGTTTTTCCTCAATTTCTCCAGCTTCTTAAACAAGGAGGTTATTACCTAACTCATTGGGTTCTGTGTCAACCTGTATATCTTTGCTGCCTCGTAGAATCAGTTGTGCTCATCAGAGAGTTTATTGCTTCGAATGTCTTGAAGTATCCTATAGTTCCTGTGATGATAAGTCGTTTATGTTGTCTTGCTAATGAATTTTTACAAGTTTTGATTAACAGCTTATATTTATATGGTAATGATTTGTATTGCACGTCTTGGCATTTGTTTGTTTCAGGATGAATCTCTTCTGATATGGTACTCAGGGAAAGAGGAAAACCATCTTAAATTAAGCCATGTTTCTAGAATTGTTCCTGGCCAACGCACTGTAAGTTTGTCAAAGTTGAGACTTTATTCACCATTGCTCTGCAAATTTATAGATGAAGAATCAAATTTCCATTTAGTGTTGCCTTATGGATCTAAGGCGTTATTTGGTTTAAACATAATTTCTACCTAATATTGAACATAACATATTCCACGAAAAGTTACTTAACCTGTACCTATTTTTCTTATTCAAAGTTTTTTCCCTCAAAATGGCATTTAATTATGTTTCGTTCACCGTAGTTGTACAAAACTTCTGCCTGCAATAAGTAATGACTTTTTATCTTGTGTCCCACAGCCAATATTCCAGAGGCATCCTAGACCTGAGAAAGAGTACCAGTCATTTTCGCTCATATGCAAAGATAGGTCTTTAGATTTGGTAAGCATCTAATATCTGGAAATCACAATTTACTGTCCCCTTCCCGTTTGACTTATCTTGGATGTGGTATGCTTGAGCATTCTGCTTTTCTCACCTGACAATTTTGATTATTTCTTCAGAAATATTTGTTCTTGTCCTACTATTACTTCAGGATTAACCTAATCTTTCAATTATGGAACTCTTTTTCTACTATCTACTAATTGAGCTCGTCTATGTCAGATTTGCAAGGATAAGGATGAAGCTGAAGTCTGGTTTACTGGCCTAAAAGCTCTAATATCCCGTGTCCATCATCAAAAAGGGAGATCAGAATCGAAAAGAGAGGGAGTATCATCTGAAGCAAGTAGTCCTAAATCACACACTCAGAGAAGCTCCCCTATAAGCTCTCCATTCAGTAGCTCTAGCAGTTCACAGAAGGTGTTGCTTATTTCCTCCTGCATTTTTCTTCCCCTATAACCTTATTTCAAATTGAAGTTGAGAATAATCATTTATGTTCTGATGTGTAGGAGGGGATGGACCCACTTCGCCTTCATACTCCTTATGGAAGTCCTCCAAAAACTGGTTTGGAGAGGGCATTATCTGATGTGATATTTTATGCTCCTCCTCCCAAGGTATTATTACCTTCAGAATCTGCTTGCGGACTCACTTCACTCTGTGTCATCTGGGGGCTCAGATGGCTTAACTGGACGAACGAACTCAACAAAAGGTATGACTGGAGATGCTGTTAGAGTCAGTTGGTCGAGTGCCATTAGTTCATCAAGTCAAGGTTCTGGTCATGATGAAAATGAGGCTCTGGGAGATGTTTACATTTGGGGGGAAGGCACTGGTGATGGCTTCTTGGGAGGGGGAATGCACAAAGTTGGAGGTTCTTTTTGTGATAAAATGGACTCGCTTGTTCCTAAAGCTTTAGAATCTGCAGTAGCACTCGATGTTCAGAATATAGCTTGTGGTGGTCGCCATGCGGCTTTGGTAACAAAGCAGGGAGAAGTTTTTTCTTGGGGGAGGAATTCGGAGGCAGAGTTGGACATGGAATAGACTCGGACGTCTCGCATCCAAAGCTTATAGATGCACTTAAAAATATCAGCATTGAACTTGTAGCATGTGGAGAATACCATTCATATGCTGTTTCGCTTGTCGGTGATTTGTACTCGTGGGGTAGTCGTACATATAATATTGGAGCCTCTAAAGATGGTAGTGAAGCAAACCAGTGGTTTCCAAAAAGATTAATCGGACCCCTTGAAGGAATACACATTTCTTCAGTTTCTTGTGGACCATGGCATACAGCTATAGTAACTTCTGCTGGTCAACTGTTGACTTTTGGAGATGGGACATTTGGTGTTTTAGGACATGGAGACCGCAAGAGCGTTGTCAACACCTCGGGAAGTGGAATCCCTTAAGGGCCTCCGAACTGTTCGAGCAGCTTGTGGTGTTTGGCACAGTGCTGCTGTTGTGGAAGTCGTGATTGGATCTTCTAGGAACTGTTCTTCTGGAAAGCTTTTTACGTGGGGAGATGGTGATCGAGGACGTCTTGGACATGGTGATAAAGAAGCTAGACTGGTGCCCACTTGTGTTGCTGCCATTGTTGAATCCAATCTTTGTCAAGTTGCTTGTGGTCAGTCTCTTACTGTTGCACTCACGACTTCTGGTCAGGTTTACACCATGGGAAGCCCTGTTTGTGGTCAACTTGGGAACCCTCAATCTGATGGGAAAATCCCGACACGTGTAGAAGGGAAGCTTCTGAAGAATTTTGTTGAAGAAATAGCCTGTGGAGCTTCTCATGTTGCAGTTTTAACTTCGAGAACTGAAGTGTACACGTGGGGAAAAGGTGCAAATGGTCGATTAGGTCATGGGGACACTGGTGATAGAATTTTGCCTACAATCATTGAAGCTTTGAAAGACAAACAAGTCAAAACAATTGCTTGTGGTACAAATTTTACGGCAGCTTTATGTCTTCATAAGTGGGTTTCTGGTGTTGATCAATCGATGTGTTCTAGCTGTCGTGTTCCCTTCACTTTCACTAGGAAACGACATAATTGTTATAACTGCGGGCTAGTGTTTTGTAATTCGTGCAGTAATAACAAGTCTCTCAAGGCTTCCATGGCACCTACTCCCAATAAACTTTACCGTGTTTGTGATAACTGTTATGCTAAACTTAGGAAGGCCCCCGATTCTAGCTCGTTTTCCAACTCTTTCTTTGGTAGAAGAGAGAGTATGAATCAGGGAGTAACTGAAGCTTTTCAAAATAATGAGAAGCTGAACTCAATTTCTCATGCCCAACTGGGAAGGATTCCTTCTATGGAGTCCTCTAGAGGAGCAGAAAGTGTAGCTTCAAAAAAACCAAGAAACTAGACTTCAACAATGCTCGAGTTTTGCCTCTTCCAAATGGAGCTCCTCAGAATAACTTGAAACCCAATAATACAATGTTCGCGTCAACAAAGAAGTTTTTCTCAGCTTCTCTTCCTGGATCAAGGATTGTGTCTCGAGCAACATCACCTACCTCAAGACGATCAAGTCCACCTCGTGCTGCTACACCTATTCAGATTCCCTCAGGGCATACATCCCCAACTATCATCGTGGCTGATGCTAAAAAGAAGAGATGATACATTGATTGGAGAAGTTAATAAATTAAGAGTTCAGGTAAACAATTTCTCCTGAACTCCAACTTTCTAAGACCTTCTATGTTCTTATAGCTGATAATTACATGATTTGGGTCAAAAAACCCACTTACGAAACAGAAAGACCATGTTTTTAATTAGTTACACGCTTTAGGTTGAAGAACTTACTCGTAAAACACAACTTCAAGAAGTTGAGCTGGAAAGAACAACCGTACAGCTAAAGGAGGCTATTGATGTTGCAGAGGAAGAGACTGCAAAATGCAAAGCAGCAAAGGAAGTAATTAAGTCCCTTACTGCCCAAGTAAGTAATCTCAGCTTTAGTTTGTTAAACTTTAGTTTCTAGTTTAATTGAGATTTCGAATTCATTGGATATGTCACTTATACAGAATCTATTTGTAAATGGACAAATGACGACTTTAATTATGTTAAACAAAATTATGTTAAACAAGGAATGTAGTCGAGATGCTTCCATAACCATAATATTTCTGAGGTTTTTAAAAAGCTTTCTTTTTAATTGCAATGTTGCCCGAATTTTCGTACTCAGAGAAACTTTCTGTATCTCTAAAACAATCCTTTACTATTTTTAATTTGTGGTAGTTGAAAGATGTGGCTGAAAGATTACCAGTTGGTGGAGCAGCAAGAGTCAACAATTCAATTTCTTCTTTTCATGCGGGTCCCACTCAACAAGACCTTTCTCACTACTACTACAGTTACTGAGAAACGGAGCAGTCCCACAAGTTGCCATGAGTTAGAATCAATTGGATTGAATGGCTCCAACAGTTCAAATCATTTGGAAGCATTGCATTTGGAATCAGCCACGAAGAATTATAGTAATTAATAATAAGAACCGAACGGCAAAAGTTGAACCCTCCGAAGGGGATGAATGGGTCGAACAAGACGAGACAGGCGTCTATATCACATCTCATTGCATTACCTGGAGGCGCCAAAGATCTCAAACGTGTCCGTTTCAAGTATGTCCTTTTATCAACTTCAATCCTCGAACTTTCAAATACAAATATAAGCTTTGTGATATAGTAGCTGAGTCCACTAAAATGGATGATATAGTAGTCACGCATGAATTTCAGCAGAAATTTGGCCATTTTCTCTTTAAAGATCCGGAAATTGGTCCATCTTGAAAACAATACCTAGTATAAAGGAACCGATTTTGGACTTTTTAAAAGATAAAGGACCAACTTTGAAATTTTTGCTAAAGGACAAGGACTAAATACTGCATTATTCTTCTCCAGAAATATTTATTGGTGACTACTGTCTACCATGAACTGAAAATATGTTTTCCTTATTGACTTTAAGTCATTGATCAAGATTAGAACACTATTCTAAAAAAATGGCTATTGGAAATTTGACATTCATGCTCTGATTTTTGGAATTGCAGCCGAAAACGATTCAGCGAGAAACAAGCAGAGCAGTGGTGGGCGGCAAACAGAAGTAGAATATATCAGAAATACAGGATTGCAGCAACGGCTGACAAGCCTAGTGCTGCGAGGAAGGATTAGTTTGACATTGACTCAATAGCGTCTGGAAGAAGTTTCAAAAACGATTCCTTCATTTTGCCATTATAACATCTGAGATTTATCGAAGCCATCTGGCTCGTCTTTGGTGGGTGATTTGTGCTTGTTGTACGGGGCGGCGTTTGTAAATTTTTTGTAAGTAGATAGTTTAAGTTGGAAAGCAAATAACTAACAATTTTTATATCACGTTGAACCCAAGTGTATCTCTAACAGTTTAACAATAATTTTTCGATAACCAAATCAGGAGTATGATATTGATATTTTCCATATCCTTCATTTATTTATTTCCTTAATTTTTTTCATATGGAAGTATTATATTTCACAGTCCTGGTCTACTTTGTCATTCCAAAACATTATGCAATTGGTTCATTATAATGGTAAAATCCAAGATTGTCAGGCTCGTAGAACCCGACATGCCACGAAAGACCGATCGATTTAGTAACGTAGCACGAACGTAAGTTCCTAAGTCATTGTCTCCTTCCTAATAGAATAAGTTGTAAACAGCTCATTTAAGAGAGCGGCTCAATTAGAAAGGCCAAGTCATATCCAAACATCAGTAGAGCCTATAAAAGCATTGCTTCGGACGCTCTAAAGGTTTCAAAAAGGTTGGTGACTACGAAAAGAAACTCACAATCTCAAAGATGGCGATTGATGATTTGCCAGAAGTAGTTCTTGTGGAGATTTTCCACAGGCTGCCGATCAATAGTATCGGACGGTGCATGTGCGTTAGGAAGCAATGGTTATCTATCATCAAAACCCCTTCGTTTGTCGCCTCCTTCAACACCACTAGTACCAGAGTTCAATACTCTGTCTTGCACAGTTACACCTTGCGGGTGTGGCGAGTTGTTTATCGACAATGGCGAGACGGGTTCGAGTTGTACAAGGTATTGAATCTTCCTTCGGAGATGGATAACTATTATGACACCTGTATTGCATTTTGTAATCGCGGGCTTTTATGCATGGATAATGAAAGCATGAAACCATCATCTTATGCAACCCCACCATTCATAAAATTTTAACTCTCCCTACATCTGAATTCATCAAACCACGCCATGGTGCTACAAGCTGTGCCTAGGTTGTGGTTTGACTCTCTGAACAAAGATTATAAGGTGGTTAGAATTCTTTTAATCCTATTGGAGAAGGAATAGCACTGTACTCACGTTGAGATTTTCACACTTGATAGCAATTCTTGGAGAATGGTTTCTGGTGTAGCCCTACCCACTACCACTGTAGTGGAGCTTCCGATCCAATTGTTAACGGAGCTCCATTGGCTTGGAACCCGTAATACATATTGATATGAAGACAAGATGATTATGGCTTTTGATGTGAATGATGAGGTATTCCTGAGAAATTAAGTTGCTCGGTGTTTTTGAGATTCAATATGTATACGAGCGTGAGCTTAGATGTGTACAAACAGTCTTCACTTGCAGTTTGCTTTGGCGATGGAGGTTGGGAATATTTTACGGATACTCGTTTGCAAGTGTGGGTGATGAAAAATTACTGTCATATGGAGTCGTGGACTAAGATATGGGAAGGATTAGTTTGACATTGACTCGATAGCGTGTGTAAGAAGTTTCAAAAACGATTCCTTCATTTTGCATTATAACATCTGAGATTTAACAAAGCCATCTGCTCGTCTTTGGTGGGTGATTTGTGTTTGTTGTAGGGTGGCGTTTGTAAATTTTTTGTAAGTAGATCATAGTTTAAGTTGAAACAATTCGTTAAGCCCAACCAACAAGACTACAACTCGAAAAAAACTCTGCAACCACACTACAACTCGCAAACAACTCGCTAAGCCCAACCAACAAGACTACAACTCGGAAACAACTCTGCAACAAGACAACAACTAGGATACAACATGCTAAGCTCTAATCCGAAAAGCAACACTGCAACTCGGTTACACCTCGCTCTGCCCAACCAACAAGCCTACAACTCTGCAACAACACTACAACCCGGAAATTACTCGATAAGACCAACAAGACTACAACTCGGAAAAACTTGCTAAGTATTTTCTTATTAATTACTTCCTCCATATCATGAAATTTTTGATTTTTAAGTTCATCCATAAAAAGATGAGTATTCTTGTTACCCAGGAAGTTTTATCTAAGAAATAGGCAATGGTAAAACAGAACATAGCTGAATGATTTAAACATTTCCTCTTGTATGAGGACATGAGGTCGATTCTGAAAAGTCTACTTTAACCAGTTGTTCATAAAAGTTTAGATTAAATTCACGCAAGTAAATTGTATCGCGTAAGTTAACGAAATAACATTAGTTTTTCAGAAAGACATTTTGGACAGAGTTTTTTATCACAACAAAATCTCATATGTCCGTTTCCTTCTGATCATGCTTCAGAGGTTTGTCCGCACGAATCTAAGGTGGGATAAATAGTTGTTCTCCCGCAAAATCGTACTGACGATGATGAGCTCGCGATCCTTCTTGATTAGATTTCTCAAACTCGTCGTTCAATAATCTTTACATTTGTCGGTATCCTGGAAAAATAAATGATACTGTTATCTCCCAGCAATCCTCGAAAATAAAAAGATTTGTAAAGAGAAGAAAAAACTTAAAACTGAAAATCGATCGATTAGAAAAAATAATTAAATACCTTTAAGAAGTTCACCATTTGCTCTTCTATTGTACCACGCATAACTAAAGTTTCCACTTCAATAGTACGAGTAGCACCCATCCTGTGAGCTCTACTAATCACCTGTTCCTCTAAGCTAAAAAAAGTTTCAACAGTAAAGAGTCAAAACAACTGCTCAGAATAAAGAGCCTTACGGTCAAGTTTCATTCCAATTTGGGTTGATAAACAACTATAATCAGCAAAGACGGACAAGAAAACAATACCTTCTATCCCAAATTGGTTCCATTAAAAATACATGTGTCACGAAGCTCAAATCAAGACCCAAGGCTGAACTCCCATCCATCAAAAGAGCCAGACAACTATGATCATTCTGGAACTTGGCGAGTGCCTTCGCCTGAATTTGAGAACGGAATCAAAGTAGAAAATATTTAAAAGACAATATAAAGAGAGCGTCGTGTTGTGATAGAGAGATGAAAAATAATTTACCTTTAAGCTAGAGGGCATGGGACTATACATAGGAGCAAAATTAATACCAGCAAATGTTAACTAGGCAAAGAAAAAGTAGTAGTTAGTAAAAAGATCAAAATAAGCATCAACCAGAGTAAAACAATGTCTCATTAACAGGAAACAAAACAGCTACCTGCTGTTCAATGACATGTATATGCTCGAGAAATTGAGAGAATATTAAGACTTTCTCTTGATTTTCTCCATGAAGATCTGTGGTCAACCTCCCCACAAGGTAACTGACTTTACTGCTAGTTGTTGACTCCCAATCTGAATTCCAGTCATCCTGGTTAAGATATAAAAAAATTTGAAATTAGGAAAATTCTGTCTTCCATGGAGCAAAAATAATTATAACCGTGTTACTGTATGTAAGAGCAAAGCATGCCTGTTTGTCAGGAAGGCTGTAACTCGATAAGATCTTTGGGGCACGGGCCATTTAGGGTTAGGATTTTCTGGCCGGGGTTAATATTTCAGGAGATTGCATTTCGTATGGGTTAGCACAGCCTGGAAGAGTACACTTCTCGCTGTCCAGAGAAACACAAGAAATGCAAAGTAGATGCTGACACGGTGTAATGATTGGCAGACGACACCATTCCTTGCATCTAATTTCCAAAAGGGAGCGAACAAGAAAATCCATCAGCGAGCCAATACATTTCAAGAATGTTGTATATAAGCCATAGTAAGACATCAAACGGAGAGATATTACCTGAGACAATTACCACCATAATGGAGATAATACTTTATCAAAGTATACTCTTGAGATAGGGAAATCCAGCCCGATATCAACTAAAAGATCCATTGTCTCTTGAATATCGTCAGCCGCATTCATCACTTTGATGTTTCCAGCCACACAGCAAGAGAGCCTGATGTTTGTAATAGTTGCAGAGCGGAACTTCCATTGCTTTGGGTTCAGCAAACTTTCAACATGAGAGAGGGTCATTCCAGTCAGCCATCAATATATTGCGCCACACTGTTTCTACCAATCCATTATAAGTTCTTGGCATGCTCCACAGCGAAATCAATGAATTTGAGTTTCTTCTTGCATGGGGGAATAGATTTTAAATCAATCTTTCTTATGCACAATCATACACCTATGCAGCAACTGCAATAACTGGAAACGGCCGTCCTCCATCTCCGCCTAAAGGGTTTACAGATGCCGGTTTCCCATGACTTATGGTCAAGCCCATAAGCTTCTTCGTGAAGGAACCTGAGCATTGGCTGAAGATGTGACAGTTGACTGTTTGGTGTGTTTGGTGTTGGCGTTCCTGTTAATAACTAGCGATTTGAGGCTGTCAAAGACACAAAATCCATTTGTAGCTTATTTGTTAGGCTAAGACTTCCACCGAGGGTGTGCCCTTCATCTAACATGATTCTCTTTACAATGCACTTGCATGAGCGCACTTTTCTTCTGCTTTCCCATTCTGCACTTAACGACTAAATGTAGTTATAACAATGTCAAAATCCCATGCCAAACTGTAAGCAGGTGGTTTTTTTCATCATTCCAAACGAAAACTCAGTAGCTGGTCTTGTTTGACATGTTTCTGGATTTGAGCTCAATGGTCTACTAAATTAGCTGGAACGACAATTAGGCTGCTTTGACAGATATAACCTCACTGAATCTAATGGCTCACAAAGAGCAATTTTGAGAAGGCTAAGTCAAAAACCAAGTTTACCAGCTTCTTGGATAATACCACCTGGTAACTTGCTTTTCAACTCTATTTACAAGGCCAAATGCTTGAAATAACATTTGGTAATCATACAGAGAAGCACAAAAAGTTGAACTGGGCAAGCCGGCTGTTTCCATTCCCGAGAGGTCATCTGGTGAGAGTTTTGCCAGCCAAGTCAAAGCTATTTTTTGTATTAGAGTTTATCCATGTATATTGTCTTTAAGAACGCTATGAAAAAGATTATGTTCTCTTCCTTTGCCCCTGAACTTCCTCTAGCGCAAAATCCTTCTATTGTTATGGACCCACAATTCTTAGTAGACTCTTGTGGAACAGTACA
>JANIEQ010000942.1:0-16871 GCA_024708375.1 Oxalis stricta | reverse complement strand
TATTAGTGCATCAAAGAACAAAATCATTCCATAACTTAAGCTATCTGGAAAAACAGCATGCACGTAGAGCCTAGTAGCAACTATAAATAGTCAAGCTAAGCAAGCCAGAATGTTATGACGGTAAAGCCGTTTGAGGAGCAAATGTTAAATAGGATCTAAGAAGTCTACGATCGCCTTTAAACAGAAATGGAAGAAACATAAACGATCGGTATCCTGTGACAGTACCCTCCCTCAAAAATGGCCTCTGAATGATAGTGATAACTAAGCACACAACCACATTTAACCAAGGTTACGGAAAGCATGACAAGATCAATTAACAGATCAAATAGTGTTTTAGTTACATTTCCACTCTCTATTGATCAGAGAGAAAATTAATTACACCAGCTGAAGACTTAAATAAAAAGACGACCTTTAAACAAAAACGCCAAACACATATGATAAAGATTGCATTTTTTTTTCTACCATCAGACTCCAAATTGAAGAAACCAATTAACAAATCAGCAAAGCAATGCCAATTCCACAAAGACTGACACAATTTGGATAACTACACATACCAAAATGAATTGAACTGATATTAGCATCTAAACCCTAGATCAGAAGTATAGAGAACAAAACCCTAGTAGGAGGAGTATCAGAGCTCTGGTATCTGTTGCCATTCTGTACAGCTCCTGATGATCTTCGCGCTTTCTTCTTGTCAGCTCCTGATTTCTTCATCTCAGCGCCGCTCACTCACTATGATTGAAAATTTGATTTTGATATACAGAGAAATAACGTTTTATTACCAGCCAAGATTAAGATTTGCAGCGAAATTTGCAAACCCCTTTTTCATTTTCTCAGTATATACTTAAAATTAGTACACGTTTGGCAAGCGACATGCTTTTCCTCTTTCTCTACCAATAGGCTTCTGCCATGTCACTACAGATCACTCCAGACCGGTTTCGGTTCGTTACTGTCGGTTCGCTGATCTGTATTTTAGTTCCGGTTCATGATCTATCGATTTCTATTCAACAATTTCACAGTCTCGATTCATAAACTTGGTCTTCAATTTTTAAATTGCATCAGTGCAGTCATATTCAACAAGAACTGAATAGAATGTCTTTTCTAAGTTGGATCGGTTATCATCAATTCAAATTTCTTCGAAATTCAGCTCGATTTAAGCCGATCCACGGCCAATTCGGTTTGAATGGGTATGTACGTAATAAAAGATTTTAGAGTCGCAAACCAATTCAGTCAGATATTATTGAAAAAAAAAAATGCTATCTCTATCTGTATCACCTTACAGTCAAATTAAACTAAGCTTGGCACTGTTTTATTAAATGTAGTGATTACAAGTTCAGCCTGATTTTGTTTGCTGATCATAACAATATGATTGACTCTGAATTATTTTATAGTAATACATTTTTTATTCACCATTTGTGATTTCTGTACTGCATGATACGTTATGTATTTTTAAAATTTATACATTTTATATTTACCATTTGTAATCTCTATACTGCATGTGCATGCTATATACTTTAACAAATTTATAAATTTATACTTTATAAATTTCTGATGTTCTAAAATAAGCTACATTATGCGAGCCCTTTATACTTTATAAATTTATGATGTTCTAAAATAAGCTCACATAATGTTAAGTACTTCTTAAAATTGTCTACAAACTCATTCAAAATATAATTAAAATTGATCATCAACAAACCATATTAATGTAGTTGGTAATAGTAATAATGATATTGATTTGAAGCCAGCTCTAGTTTTGGAAGCCAGCTATATGTAGCATATGCAGAGCTTGTTTGAAATAGTCTACTATACAAATTGAACATACTAAGTAAAGTATTCTCTTGAGTAAGTGAAAACGAAGTTGAAGGAAATTGCCATTGTTTTATAAAATGTAGTTTCTTTCAAATAAAAAAATATATACAGTTTGAATCTAAACTGATTTTCTTGAGATGTTTAATTTTGTTTTTATTCTTTTGTAATTTGGACGCTCGACATTTCGTCAGCACTAGGTGTGTGGAGATTTCGATCAATACTATTCATTTATGTCATTAGATAGCACCTCGTCCTGGATCGAGTTTCATTTGATCCAGAGTCTTGGCTTTGTCATTGTTCTTATTAGCTGCATCGAATGTGTCACGACCTATATCTCTATAGCTTCGGGTGCTCTACTACGCTCCACACTTACGCATATGATAGGTAAATTATTTCAATTATAATTATTTTATATTTCCTTTAATAGAATTTATTGATCGTAAACATATGATAAATTATTTCAATTATAATTATTTATACTTCATTACAATCTAATGATACATATATCTATTACAATTGAGGATATATGTTGTTTTTGTGCTAGCTATAGAAGTGCCGCCTTCATACCATGGGCACATAACAATAGTTTGGATGAGGTGCTGCGGACGGAGTGTCTTGGTTATTTTGCTGCCTCGATTGGATTCATAATACAATATGGGTGGTAACAATTAATATATGGTTTAATGAACAATAGTTAAAATGATATTGTTCTTATATGTTTTAATTTGTTTAATAGGTCAAAGTATTACGTGAGGAAATGAGATATTTTAATTTAATTTAATAAAAAGTTAATTTTATGAATAAAAAATGGTAACGTATAAAATATTTATACATCATGTATTACTCCAAAAGTATGATGGCATCTCTAATATAAGAGTTATGTTGTATAAAATATTTATACATTTTATTACTTAAAAAAAATATATTTTAAACTCATAATTTAGAACTAATTTATCTAACATGTATTGTTCAAATAATTTTTTTCATTATACCATGTATATAATCTTTGTTTTTTTAGGCTTATTCTTAATTATTGTACTAACTAATATGTGCAGTTTTTGTCATTTTAGTGAGATTGTCATAAGTGCAAAAGCGAGATATATTGTTTGATGATATTTTTTTACGGCTGAGGAATATTATGTTACCAAGACAATCTTCCCAAGAGATCCTCGATGAATAATTTGAAAACATCCATTCTGATCTATTATTTTGATTATTAGTCGTCTCTCTAGATTAAGGGTCAGTCGACCTTATCCAAACTCAATCATTATCTCCTTACATGTATACGCCGATTAGGTCAGTAGTTGCTTCATCTCTGTCTGGCTCCTATATTCTATGGAGGCGGAGGACAATTCATTTCTTGCAACATGTTTTGTTTTTTAATAAATGATTTAACTAAAGAATTTAACTTCCACTTTATCGGTTGGATGAGTAGGTATCTAGTTACATTGGCTTGCACGTTAAATTAGTTGACCAAGTAATATAGCATGTGTTCTTCACACATCGAAATATATTTCGCCGAAGGCAGGATATATTAGAGTTATTCTTTAGTTGGAGAATTCGGCTTGTGAGGACACTTATTAGATGGAGGTTTCAGTACGTTCGGTGTATTGAAACGTTTATTATTCTTCTTATGAAAAATATGTACATTTACAACTCTTTTGAGTTCTTTCTAATCTATGTATATACTGTTATATGAGATGTTATAAGACATTTCCTACACTACTCTGTTCTGCTCGAAAGACATAATTTAAATTTAGTGAGATTTGAAAAACCGAGGTCTACGATTAAGGTCTACGTTGACGTAGAGTAAGGGCACTTTTACCTTTCGATATGACGAAAAATGGTACCCAGATGTCCGTCTTCTTCAATGTAGCATTACTTACCCCTTAAATATTTGTAAATACTTACATTCGTATCAAAATATATGTGTATTTTATACGGTATAAAACACTAAGTATAATAAAAGATAAATTGTATATTAGTAATGAGTAGACTTTTAGTATTTTTTTCCCTCACAAAAAGAAATACGGCCGAATTGTCCAACGCCAACCTCAAATTTCATTTTGTTGGATCAATCGATTCTTATTGTTTTGTATAAAACAAAAATGCCTCTCATAATATGAAATTAGTCTCTAGACCCTGTTTCTTTTTCGTTTCGTCTTGTCTCGAATACTTCATGATTCAAAATATATTTTAATTCATATCAATTAATCGTACTTAAATAAATTATATTTTATTATCATAAATTATTTTTATAAATTATAATAATATTTAAATATATATTTTAACCACACATCAATCAATCCTAATATGATTTTAAAATGTGATCTTAATATTGTCATTGTGAGATGACATTGTTTTTTTTGACCGGTTCTATGTAATAATAATCTAATTTTGCATACAGCAAAACCATATCATTGGGGAAATCATTTTTGATACTTTTCAGAAATTAAAAAATAATGGCGTGCCTCGTCTTCATCTCCCAAATCATTTCATTTCATAGTAATACAGATTGAAGTATTTTCCTTTCTCATTCGATCTGTAAAACAAAAAAAAAATGGACTCAATATCTCTTTCTCAGAAGATGGATTCCAACATGCCTATGTCTATGTCACCACCACCATCATCATCATCTAACAACAACTACACCATGGCCATGGATAACATGATGATGCATATGAGCTTCTATTGGGGTAAAGAGGTAATTATCTTCTTCTCTTCTTGGCCAAAAGATTCTTTGGCCATGTACATACTCTCTCTGGTGTTAGTATTTGTACTCGCTCTGGCGATTGAAGTGCTCTCCGTTTTACAAGTTCCTAAGAGTTATGGCAAATCTGGAGTGTTTATTGAGACAATATTATATGCTCTTCGAATGTGTTTTGCTTACCTGGCAATGCTCTCCGTCATGTCTTACAACGCCGGAATCTTTATCGCCGTCGTGCTCGGCCATGCCGTCGCCTTCTTTGTTCTCAAGATTCGTGCCAAGGAAGACACAAACACAGTTCCTCAACAAAATGAAACTATGTATAACAATGGTGTTGTCTAATGTTTGACTATTTTTATTTCACTTAGTTTATTTTGTTGTTTGGTCCTTTTACTTTGTAATTCTGATCAATAGTCGACAACTTTGTTTTAGGAGTAACTTTTTATCCTTTTTGGTTCTTTTATGCTCATTCTTAATAAAAATATACTCCCTTTGATTTTGTCTTCAAATATATATCGTTTTAATTTTTATCTATGAAAATCAATTTCAAATATATCTAAAGTAATAAGTAAAGATTTGATATTTTCAGTAAATAAATTGAAATATTTAAAATAATAAAGCGAGCATCATTGTAAAAACATATATATCCTTTATGTGTCAATTGTAATCAATCTATCTCAACTAGTAACACCCTCACTCGGTGTTAACTCTCCGCCTCTCGGCGGACTCTCACACCCTACACTCGGCGTTTGAACGCCTACACGGAATGGTAAACTCTCAACAGCCTACACTCGGAACCCTACAACTTGGATTGGTAAATTCAATTATAAGAGAGAATTGATTATTTTCATACCCGTCGGTCTGCCCCGAACACAATCCCCCATGCGCGTGGTGGCGGTCGCGTGTGAGTTGTGGTTTTGAATTTGGTCGATTACGTCCCTATATTAATTTTTAATTTTCGATTAGTTCCCTTAGTTTTTAATTTTTTTAACTATGTCGGTTTATTTCGGTTTAATCGTCCCCTCTTGCAAAATCCCTAATTCCCAATATGATTTTGATTATCCCAAAAGATATATATAATCGATTTTAGTTTTACTACATCCCAACTTGTGTCATATAGAAAAAAAGATATTTTTAAAAATCCAAATCTCCTCTGCAACCGCTTCTTCCTCAGTCAGCATAGTAATGGAGGGTCTTGTTTCAATCCGAGTTACACCCACAATCAAAATCCCATCTTTCAATCACAGGACCCACCAAATTCGCTCAATCAGACGCTCAATTTGCAATGGACCCTCTTGCACGCAATCGCTCCTTCTCCGTTAGGGCTCAACAGGTATGTCGCAGCCATTTCAATATGATTTCAGCTGTTAATTGACAGCTATCTGGGATAAAATGGAGCTTAATGCAATTCGTGCTGAGTGTAAATGTCATTTCTTTTTTTTTAATCTGATAGCTTTAGACTTTTAAAGTTTTATTTTTACTGAGAGATTTTTGTTTATGGCATTCTAAGATCAAAGATGAGTCAGCACCGGTCAACTCTGTGAAGGATGATGGCGGAGATACGCTGAAGGTGAAGGATTGTGAGTTGGGAATGATGCGGGAGGAAGTGGCTGCAAGCCAAGGTATTCGAATTAGGAGAAAGCCGGCAACTGGTCCGCCTTTGCACTATGTCGGACCATTCGAGTTTCGTATACAGAATGAGGGCAATACTCCTCGTAACATATTGGAGGAGATTATATGGCACAAAGACAAAGAAGTATCACTGGTAATTTAATCTAAGATACATATGTTTGGGTCATATAATTTCATTAGGTATGGTTTTTGCTATTATATTTGAGCATTTTCATGTAATGTTGTTAATGGATTTCTTCTTTCAGCTTAAGAGAAAAGACCTCTTTCATCATTAAAGAGTTCTCTAGAAAAAGCTCCACCCATTAGAGATTTTGTTGGAGCTCTCAGAGATGTCTATCGACGCACTGGATTGCCGAGTTTGATTGCAGAAGTGAAGAAGGCATCTCCAAGCAGAGGAGTTCTAAGAGAGAATTTTGATCCTGTAAGCATGTAACAACTATTTAAAGAACCACTTTTGTTCTCTAGTTATAGATTTCGGCTATTTATATGACTCTAATTTGATTGTGATAGATTGAAATTGCACTAGCCTATGAAAAAGGTGGAGCAGCATGTCTCAGTGTGTTGACAGATGAAAAGTTTTTTCAGGTTGTCAAACTTTCTTTGGTTCTTTGGTGGCTTTACTTCTTTCCGAGCAGACTTTCAATTTGTTATCAAAGTTTATGTTGTTGAAACTTATTATTTCTTGATTTCGATTTTCTACTCAGGGAAGCTTTGATAATCTGGAAAAAATAAGGGATGCTGGAGTAAAGGTAAGCTCTCTAACTTGTTTTCACTATTAGATTTTTTGGATTCCTTACTAAATTATTTATGAATCTGAGTCTAAAATGTTATGCAGTGCCCTCTTTTGTGCAAAGAGTTTATAGTAAGATGCATGGCAGATCTACAATGCTCGAGTTAAAGGGGCTGATGCAGTTCTTTTGATCGCTGCTGTTTTGCCCGATCTTGATATAGGATACATGATTAAGATCTGATAAAATTCTTGGGTTGGCAACCCTTGTGGAGGTATGGATATAGTATTCGTGTTACTTCTATTTCAAGTCATGACTAAACTTAATGATATGCTGAGCTTAATCTGACAAAGACAATTCATCTGGGCCCTCCTGCGAGCCTAGTTTGAAAAATGATTATTCGATTTAAAAGTATGCACATAGGATCAAACTTTATGTACTTATGCTATGGAGCACATGTTGCTTTCATAAAAATTGTTTGGTCTTTTTATATTCAGTAAACAGTCCTTCAAATTTTAATCTGTTTATCGTGGTTTTGCAAAATTAAATATAAAAGAGTCTGATCTGAGTTTTGTATTACCTGTCTTGTTTGTTTAGGTGCATGATGAGAGGAAATGGACCGTGTCCTTGGAATTGATGGGGTTGAACTGATTGGCATTAACAACTTGAAACCTTGGTAAGCTTCTATATGCCTATAACTTGTTCAAATTGGCTTGCCCCTTGGAAATTTCTAAAACTAATGAGCTTTCATTTACTTTTCTACAGTATATTTGATCAATATAATATTTTTGTTGTCAACAGAAACATTTGAAGTTGATATCAGCAACACGAAAAGGCTTCTAGAAGGGGAGCATGGCGAAATTATCCGTCAAAGGGACATAATTGTTAGTGAATGTGTTTTTAGCATTTATTTACTTTATGTAGAATCATATTGTCTGATTATTTTTCATTCATTTATATTTATTCCTCTAATATTTGATTGCTCAGGTTGTTGGAGAATCCGGCTTGTTTACCAGATGACGTTGCTTATGTACAAGAAGCTGGTGTTAGAGCGGTAAATCTCTGCAATTTTTTATTATTTTTATTTTAATGTGATTAAGCTGCATGTTTTGTATGTAAACTAGTAAGACTCTTATATGTAGGTTTTGGTTGGAGAATCCCTTGTCAAACAAACCGACCCCGGGAGGAAGGCAATAGAAGGACTATTCGGCAAAGACATCTCTTCTTGAGTTTGTAAAATGCTCATATATTTCAGGATTACAGGATTTAACTTAAGGTTTCCATTCTGTTTAATGAAATCAAACGCCAATAATTTTTGTACCAAAAGTAAAAAAAATTTGTTGTAGTTTTCTCTTGAATAAGTTATAATTTTTACTTGGAGTTGAGATGTGTTTCTACCACCGAACCAAAATTGTGAGATAAATGGCGCAGTTCTAATGACACAACAATTGTGTAATATGTTTGCTTCAAGGAACCCTGCATCAATGGTAGAGCCGATGACTTGTGTAGAAAGTTTCGAAAGCTTAGATAATCACGAGGCTCTGTATGTATGTAATGTATAATAGATAGTACAAATGAAGGGGACCGACAAATGGGTTAGCTTAATCAAACATACCAAGGGGCAAAGGGTAGGCTAGCTGACCGGCCATTCCTACCAACTGGAAGTTCGTTACATACTAACGTGCCCAACACGACTTCATGATACATAGGCAGATATATTGATTTTTTAGCATCAAACAAAGGTCACGGAACCAATGTAAGATTATAAAACAGAAAAAAGTAAAATGAGAGGATGGATGATAATTTATCTACAATAAATGACAGCAAAACTAAACTATGTTTAACCTCAGCGAGGTACACAGCTTTAAACATATATTATAAACTCATTTACTGATCCTCCGGCTTGTGTTAGCGTGTTAAACATCCAATTACTTCATACTAGTAGTACACGGAAATTTATTTGGTAGTTTGCATCCTTCTTTTGAGACCAACTCCATATTTTGAGACCACTCGATGACGGTATTGCCGAAGACGTTACAAGATTGTACATCTTTCAAGTCCAAGGGCCGAAATTATTCTCCCTCCAGAAGGCCATAATCTGTAAAGCCATCCCCTTTGTGGAGGAGGATCATCAGCAGTGCTTTCAAAAGATTCCTGAGACTCGTTCCCGTCTGAATCTTTCAGCAAGCCGCGCTTCTCATTATCACTAGTCAGATCGTCTCCGACATTCTCAGTTCCGACTTCCGAAATCTCCCCTGGCTTCTTGTCAAATAATCCTTTAAATTGCTGCTTAGCCTTCTTCTGAGCTTCCTGGTCATTAAATGATAGATAATGTATAATCTTTTGGCACCATAGATCACAAATAACCGATATACTTATTCTTTTAAAGGACAATATTAGTCTTTTAGGTGTTAGCCTACCTGCTCCTGCTTCTTAAGCTTCTGAAGGGCTGATGTGGCATCAGGTTCTGCTGATTTGTCAACTTTCATCATCTAGAAGCACCCAAGAATAATTTCAGATAAAACAATTAAGTATAATAGAACTCGGTCAAGTTTAATGACTAAGTTGATGGAATTACCATGTTAAAGTCGTTCCTCGCTTCCTCAAAGTCTCCGGCTGCCAAGTAGGCCATTCCTCGACGATACAACGCCTTGACATGTGCTGGACTTGCATCTAAAACCTGCAAAAGTTAACCAAAATCATACATCAAGAACCAACATAAGTGCATAAGAAATTTATAAGGCTTGAAGAAACAAAAGCTTTGCTTGAATAGGGAAGGTCAGTCACACCTTACTGCATGCTTCAATAGACTTTCTGCATTCTCCCATTTTGAGGAGGCATGCGGCCACATTCAGTTGTAACAAATTCTTCAGAAGCCAAAACATACAAGGAAGATGAGAATTAGTCCCTCACAACACTCGGAACAATCTCGTGACACTAAAACATTTGATCATTGCCTTTCATGGGGTACATACCCTTGTATCTGAAAACACTTTCCCTTCATCATCATCTTGTGGATTGGACATGATTAAATTCACGAAGAACCTGCATATCAAGCAATGCGGCATCTTCAGGAAATTGACATCACAAAATTCTGCAGAAAGCTTAATATACTCGCTGTTCAGAAGGCAAGTAGCTGTCATTGTCAAGATCAAGTAAAGTTCAAATCTTTAACTTTGTTTTTCTTTTCTTTTTCGAAAGGTTAGCTTTGTTGGTGATGACCAAAAAAGTTGGATAAAACAAGGAGACTTAGTTGCACACTACCTTCTCATACTTTGCCTTTGCAAGCCCATACTTCCCTTCCTTAAAGAGCCTGTTCCCCTGAAATGGAATTATGAAAAATGTTAAAGTTTGCATATCCGAATTTCTATGCAACGTCACATCTAACCTGAAAGAGCTGCTAGATGAACAGATGAAAAGAGATACAAATTTCGTACCGTGCTTCGGATCTTTCCGCATCATCCATTATGCTCTGAAAATTTAAACCCGTCCAGTCCTGAAAGAAAATGATAAAACTTGAGTGTTTTAAGCAAGAAAATGTGAATCACCAACTATGAAGAAAAGAGGCGCGCCATTTTCAATCAATGTGACACAACCTTTTCAGATCATTACAAAAGGAGCGTCAAGTAATAAACGCCTTCAAAAGGATTTCAGTTCATGGCATTTGATTGCAGCTATACTACAATCACATAAATTTATGTGAAGGGTGGTAAGCAAAGACATATGCTATGTATCCAGACAGGTAGTTTTTGATCACCCTAGGCATGGGTACTTACCAGTTTAACCTTTCAAATTAATCTAAATCATGGTCAAAACAGTCCTCTCATGTTAAACAAAACTCAATGTATACAAGTGCATTGCAGATTGAGGTACAGTTTGTTTCACCTTAGTTTACCAGTTTTAAAGGACTGGGAGTCGAAAATATAACTCAAACCTTAACAGCCATATGGCCCGTATCAAACTTTGCCAATCAATGGACATTCTACAACGTTACTGTCTAAAATTCTTTGCATGTATTTTTTTTTTTTTCCTTTTAAAATTTATGTTACCTTTGGCGTTTCAAAACCAAGAAGCTCGATTTCCCACTGAATATCAGCACCTTCAGGTATACCAGCTGGCCTAATCATATAGGGAAAAAAATTATGATTTTCCTTTTACAAGATCACACCAGGTACAACCATTGAGCCACTGCAATATGAAGTGTTGAATTCAGAATTAGGTTGAAAGATCTAACCTTGGAAACTTATCATATGCGTAATCAGGAGGACAAGTAACAAGTGCTAACTCTCCAGGCAACATCAAACGGACAGACATCTCAAATCCCTCAGGTACCTGCAACAGGATAAAAGAAACATTTTAGGTATGGATCACTAGCAGAAATTGGCTTATTGAATGTATGGATGCTAGTGGGACTCTCACCGACATAATTATTGAGTCGGTTTTGTGTTTTAATACTCAAATATAATTTTCTACAAAGGAGATTTCCTCACCATCCCTTCTCCAGAGCTAAACTCAAAAGGTTGGCCATTGTTATCAGTTTTAGTATCATAGAACACCCACTTTTCCTCATTCAGAAGTGTGCCTTTGTAATGGACACGTAGCAGACTGTCCTGAAGTGGACAATCCATTGGAAACTCACCTATCATACACCAGCAAAAAGGAAAGTGAATTTCAACTATGCTACTTGAAGTCTTTGGCATTGAAGGTTGATGAAGTAATTAACAGAATAGTAAAGATAAACAACAGAGGCTGTAATGTTCTCAAGCCAAAGAGATACACAAAAGAACAGAACACCCTATAATTAACAAAGCATGCAGGCCTTCTACAACAGATGGAAACCATCTTTATGTCATGCTGATGCCAAATTCATTAGTCTAATGCTCTAATTTCGTGATGTAAGAAGTCAAATTATACAAAATATATACATCAATCCCACACACCTTTTCCATCACGAAGGCGGCGCTTCATTAGGCGCCCATCCCCAAGAACATCACGGACCTGTAGTAAGGTTTTAACTTTAAAATTACAAATGTGGGAGGTGGGCACTAAATTATATAAAGAAAAAACAAGCAGCAAAATGCTACAGGGCAGAGAGAAGGAGAAATATTTTTGTTCTTCCATTCAGAGTAATCCATAGCAGCGTATGGACATGGGAATATTATGAGTACCTTGAAAGTATTCAACTAAATACGCAGGAAATACCCAACCAATAATTTGGTTCATACATACCTGAATAAAATGGACAAGCTCCACTTCAAAATGAACTTCTTCAAAGTCATCCACCTCTGGCATGAGAGTAGATGTAGTTATGTAAGGCTTGGTAACATATATTACTGCCTTTTCTTCCCGTGTCATGGTTCCAATTCCAATTTCCAGACCTTTAGGAACCTAATTCACACATGAACAGTGAAGGACTATACATTAACACAGCTACACAAGCCTAACATCAGAAAAAGCTTCTAAATTGTCACTTCCCTATAACCATTATACTAGTACGTAGTGAATAAAAACGATAAATTATTGGGATATGTGCCAATAAACATAAGAAAGATCAGTGTGACATGCTTGAAAAATAAATATAAAGAGCAAAAGGTAAGAAATGGGAAACTAACCTCAGATCTTCCAAATGTAAAGAAATAAGGTTCTCCTTTTGTGTATGAAAAAATCAATTTCCCATCTCCTGACTTTGCAGAAATCCTGGAAACAATAAAGTCTGCACTTAAACACAAAGCACTCTGTTTTACTAGCAAACACTATAAGAGGATGGAAATACAAAGTCCACCATACCAAGCTTTTACTTCATATGGTTCCCTAGGTGATTCCCAACCCTGACCTTCGTTTATTATCTAATCACGTTATCATAATTGATTAAGAAGCATCTTCCACACAACAAAGAATACCAGGAGAACTATCCAATGAAAACACCAAATAGTAGTTCTAGTTACCGTTTTAACAACACCAAAATCGCTTCCGATGACCTGAAAGTCAGAGAAACGCCATTATTATTAGACATATAGGCAAGTTAATTGAAGCTGGGTAGAAAATTTCATATTAGATGCAAAAACTAATTTTTTAAAGCAACTTCCAAACAGCAACAATCAAAATTCACAGATAAAGAGTTCATAAATATATGAGAAACGCTTGAACAATCAGCATCCTATAACATGATAATATAAAGGATCATGAAGAAACAAGGAGACACTTAACAATCAGGAATCTAGAAGTTGTTTTTATCTATCATCTCCAAATTACAGAAGTGCAACATTCTGAATGTGGCTAATCGCATAGAAAAAGGAAAATCTACATTAAACCTTTTCTTTGGAAAAAAAATATGAGGTGCTACCTTTGCTTTAGCAAATTCGATCATCTCAATCTCAAAGTGAAGTTCATCATCCTTTGGAAAACTACTTGGTGCCGAAAGAGGACAGTCATCCTCACCATAGTGCATTTGAGGTTTCATCTTGAACTGAAAGCAGAGATATAACCACCCTGTTAAGGATAAAGGGACTAAAGCCAAACTATACTCAAAAACATAGTTTGACACATCACCTACATTTCCCTCATTTTTAAATTTACCCCATATTTTTTTTTATAATTTCGATTTTCTGAACAACGACAACATTTGGAAGAACTAAAAGTTAGCATACCATAGCAATTTCACCCTTCTGCATCGTGGGAATTCCTTCAAGCAGTCCCAGTAACATCTTGCTTTTGCCCAAATATGTCTTACCGGTATACCTTTGCCTGGTTAAAGTAAACTTCCAATTAAAATAAGGTAGAAATCATTAACCTTGTGCTTTTCACAAATTATACTCATGCATATATTCTCACCTCCATACTCTGATCGAGTCGACTCAGCGACTACTCCGTCTAGTGTCCGAACAGTGTAATGATACATCACCTACAATAAATAATTTGAATATCAAAATTCAGGTGACTAGTTAGTCCGAGCAAGCAGCCATCCAGAACGTGAAATCCAAATTCAGGCGACTTATCTTCTTAAACACTGAATTTCTACATTTGATTGTAATTTAATCAGTAGATTGAAGTTTTAGAGAGACCTGATCACCATCTGAAGGTGTTGTTCACCTCCACCAGGCCTCATCAACGCTTTCATCAAGCTCCCGGGCACAATCTTTTCTCTCCTGAAAATCATCAAACAATCATTAAACAGAACAAAAGCATACTCAGAGAACTAAAAATTCAAAAAAGTATTTCTACCTCTTCTCATCCTCAGTAGGTGGTTTCTTCTTGTTCTGAGGTACACAATCCTGTTCTGTGTCCTCCAATACAGCCATCGCCAATAACAACAATTCGATTTAGATATTTGATTGGAGCTACTAAAATCACAGCTAAACGGGTTCAAATCAAATTTTCCAGCAAACGAAATCTGGAATATGAGGAATTGAGAAGAAGGAATGGTAGTGTATTCGGGTTTGACTTTTTGACTGAGAGCTGTTCTTCTGTTCACTCTCAAAGCCATAATAATGTAAAACGACTGCGTTTTGCCACTAGCGTTGTGAAATGAACTAGGAATTGAATCGTGGATTGGTTAAATTAGGTGACCAATTAATTTGGTACAACTCACAACTGAGTTATGTTTGGTAATCGGTTTCACAAGGAAGACATTTATGCTGGCCTACCGCCCATATCAAATGTCGCATATTGATAATTATTTTATCCATTTCAAATGTAGTTTTATAAATCAACGAATATATGAGTTAATCTTAACTAATCTTATGTTTATATTAATTTCAATAGTCAATACATAAATATTTATATTTATGAAATTAAAATAATATTTTTATCGATTCAATTTCTAATATCTCGTAATAAAAATTGTGAATCTAAAAAAATCATTAATGATATTTAAAAAATTACATGTCTACCAATTATTTATTATTCAAAATGTCATAATGTTTATTTAAATTAGTATATTTATTAAAATAAATATAAGAATTCAAGATCGAAAAAAACCTTTCAACAATATCACATAAATTCCTTAAAGAGCAAACAGAAGTTAGACGAAAACAAATTTTACTCATGCAGAGACTTGCCAAGTGGACAAAGGGTTAATAAATAATTGTCGATATATAATTGAAAAATAATTACGGGAGCAACATTATACTTACTCCCGCCCATTAAAATTTGGTCATGTAGGAAAGAAAGAAAAAAAATTTATATTTTTTAGAATTAAGCGCTTGTTTATTTGGTATTTACTTTTAAAATCCATATTTAAATTTTAGGATATATAATTTTAGTATTTTCTTTCACAATTCCATTTTAGGATATAATATTGTATCTTTTATTTATATGAATATAAAAAATTGAAGCGTAAATAATGCGTACAAACATACATGGTATAATACTAATATTTTATCCTCTTACATGTCTACTTTTTCTTTTCTTTTTTGATAAACTTATATAATAATCTATACCCAAAATCGCTCCAGAAATTGACTCATGACCTTTCGTAAGAGAGGTCAAAACTCTTAACCATTGGACCAGCCTTGATTGGCTTTCATGTCTACTTACATCATTTTGTTGCTTCAAAAGAAGAAACAAAATATCTTTTATTCTGATTTATGTTATCATTACGTGATTCTTAAAGTGTCTTGGATGAAATATATCTAAAATTTCCAATAGGCCCATGATTGATTTGGGTGCCTGTTATAAAACTGCGAGGTCCTAAGAAGCTGAAAACTTTGTTGTGGCTATTTTGGCATGGGCGTACTCATACATAAGAATGGAGAGCAAGGATTGGTTTAGCTCCTCATAGTATTTTTCGACGGTGTAACCTGTCCGTTGAATCGATTGATCATCTTTTTCGAAGTTGTGAAAAAGCTAGGGTAATTTGGGATGATGTATTTAATTCTCACATTTATTATGAGTTTTTACTCTTCTGATGTTCGAGAGTGGATGAAATCCTTTTTTCTGAATAAGGGAGCTGTTGGTGGTGATAAGTGCATTGACATTATGTTTGGCGCTTGTGTATGGACAATTTGGATTTTGGGGAATCAAGGAAGTTATTGACGGAAAGATCCAAAACTATGTTGTTCAGACTGGTTTGGCTCGTCAAATTGTAGACGAATATCATGCTGCTTTTAAACAAAACCAGAATGGTGGCCCTTCTTTGATGAGGATGGTTCGTTGGAGCTTTCCATGTGAGGGGTACATTGCAGTGAGCGGTACATTGCAGTCAATGTTGATGGGAGCTCCTCGAGGAGTAACCCGGGTCATGCTGGAATTGGGATCGTCTGTAGGAATGATTCCGAGTAATTGGTGTGGTGGGTTTTATGCTCCAGTTGGTTTTGCCATAGATATGAAGGCTGAGAGTTGCAAGCCATATGGTCAGAGTCTTCATCTATGTATTGGGAGAAAGAGTTTTTCGTAAAACTGCGCACAACATTTCTGTCAGAAAAACTCATATTTACACATTACGCCCGAGTAAGGCCCATTAGTGACTACACACTGAGGCCCAACAGATAGTAGATGAAATATTTTGTTTATATTTTTTTTTCAAGAAATAAAAATATTTGAAATTTGATTAATCACATGTCCAATCGGATGGACATGTTGTATATCTAAGGAAACAGTGACGCGAAAAGCAACAAAATACAGTTCTCCAACGAATGATCAAACCACTACTCCCTTTCGTCAGCACTTTTGAAGCGTTCGTAATAAAATTTGATGTATTTCACATTGAAAGCGTAGTTATATGAAATTCAATGTATATTCACGAGTATTTCAAATCATACACTATCTAATTCATCTATTTAAAGTAAAAGTTTAAGAGTAAAAGTGCAGTCTAGTAAGTCTCTAACTAAAGATATAAAAATCATTATTTGGATTGATTAATCGTTTTCTTAATGTTCATCACTTTTTATTTATGCAGTACCATAAATTTGTCCATATTAACCCATCAATCAAGACAAATTTGTGGTTTTTTAAGAAATTGTAAGATTAACTTTTTTTGTCCCAATTGGATCCATACC
>JANIEQ010000941.1:0-11114 GCA_024708375.1 Oxalis stricta | reverse complement strand
CATTTATCTGCCTTAAAGGGCACTCCTGGCAATGGATTATTTTTCCCAGCCTCGTCAGCTTCCAAGCCATCTTTTCCTCTCATTCGTGCATATGTTGATAGTGACTGGGCAGGATGCTCGATCTAACCGACGCTCAGTTACCGGCTATTGTATCTTGCTCGGTGACAGCCTCATCAGATTGGCGAGCAAAGAAACAGTCTGTTTTTTAGTCGATCATCTACTGAAGCTGAATATAGGGCCATACGCTCTCACTCACTTGCGAAATTTTATGGCTCGTCAACATCCTTTATGAGATGCATTACAAACTGAAGCTTCCAAGTCCCTCTCCATTAAGACAATCAATATGTCATTGCCCTCACTCGTAATCCTCTTTATCACGAACGAACCAAGCATGTGGACATTTATTGCCACTTATGAGTTGTATAGCTTGTAGACTTTTGTTACAATTACACACTTCTCTGTTCTGCATAAATAGGCATATCACAATCATTAATAAAAGCATCTCTGATCAATTCGATCATATATTCTTCTACCTTTATATTTTACAAAATATACATCTAGACTAAGAGAATGAAATTTGAATCACCCAAAACGGATGAGGGAAACTCGACTTCCGGCTTGTTAGGTTATTTCATGTATATGTACGAAATTAAACAACAATTGCAAAAGAATATTGAATAACATAAAATTATTGGATTTCATTCCATGTAGCAATTCATATAAACTATAACATATGAAAATTGCAAAGTAAATAAGGATAGAGATACGAAATCGAGGCACGATTTTGAATCGCCGTCCTTAAGACGTATTTGCCACGTTCTCTCGACGCACAACGCTACGGTAAACCATCTCTCAAGATACAACGACTTTGGCTTTCCCTCGAGCACGTGCGCAAGTGGAGAAGGTAAGGGCGGAACTAACATCGTTAAACGCTCTCTTAGACTTGACACGACAAGAAAAGAAGAGAAAACCATTTTTCCAGTTAGTTCGGGAGCTCTCATGTGATTTGTTTTCTAGAAACTCAAAAACAAGTTCGAAAGACTCAAGAGCTTCGACAAATGTATATACACATATATATATACATATCCAACCGTTATAGCTAATAGCTGACAATCATGAGAATTATTCAATTGACTCAATCGAACCAAATCAATTGAATCTGGACCAAACAATGGACCAAAATCGAAAAATAATTTTGTCCAAGACCCAAGCCCAAACTAAAAGCCCAACCACTAGAGTGACAAGTCAAGTTACACTCTCTAACATATTACACTATATAAATAGCTTGTGTTCTTCTTACATGACCAATGTGGATTAGTATTGGTCTGTGATGGTTCACATTCCACTTGGTTCTCGACATAACAACTTCGGCTAGCTATTTCATATTCATATCTTCACCAAATATGGCTTATGAATATACGAACTTCATCTCCTCACGGAGACGAACAAGTTCGGACCATCTCCGAACTTTATAGCTAGTGGGTCCCTTCTAAATATTTGGTCAAAGTTGGGTCAAACCCAAACTTTCTACAACAATCCCCCACATGAATGTGAAATTAGCTTGACACGGATCGCAGGTACACGAGAGAGTTTGCAAAAGTGTGCCGCCGGTTAGGTGGACGTAGCCTTGAACCTTCCGTTGTGAATAGCATCGGATCTACTTGCTAACCAATGAACGCGATGTCTTGAATTGTTCAGCTTTTGTGTAAACCAAGACAATACTAATCACACGTCACACTCTTTGACGACTTATTTGTTCCTCACGTTGTGCCCTTTTGTGGCCCTGGACACTCCTGGCATTCATGAGTAACCTAGAAAATACAGCCCACATATTTTCATAGAAGCGGCTCCACTTCAATACTCATATAGGTGACTTCTTGTCAAGAACATCTTCCTTATGTCCCACTTGATTTCTCTAACTAAATCAAGATACAAGAATCATTAAAAGCTTTGCTTAACCTTTCATTACTCAGCATTGTTCGTCATTCCAGGAATAGGTTGAGAAATGAATTCCCCCACAATGCTCGTGGATTTATGTAACTTCTGATTTTCCTTTGAACCAAGATCTGGGGATCTCCCATCTTCAAGGTAGGTTTACCGTTTAAACCAAATCCTATTTTACGGGCGTTAGTCCCATTCCTATTGACGTTGAATAGACAAGATCTCTATTTAAACTCTTAGTGAGCGGATCCGCTAAGTTATCTTTTGATCTTACAAAGTCAATTGAGATAACTCCACTAGAGATCAATTGTCTCACCGTATTGTGTCTTCTTCGGATGTGCCTTGATTTCCCGTTATACATTACACTCTCGGCTCTACCGATAGCCGCTTGGTTGTCGCAATGTAATGCAATTGCCGTAACGGGTTTAGGCCATCCCGGAATATCCTCAAGAAAGTTTCTAAGCCATTCGGCTTCTGCCCCAGCTAGATCGAGAGCTATGAATTCTGCTTCCATAGTCGATCTTGCTATACAACTTTGTTTAGCGGATTTCCAAGACACAACTGCACCTCCCAACATAAATACATAGCCACTTGTGGCTAGTGTATCCTTTTCAGCAGATATCCAATTGGCATCACAATACCCTTCTAGTACGGCTGGATGTCTCTTATAATGGAGTGCATAGTCCTTAGTATATCTAAGATATCTTAGGACTCTAACGAGAGCCTTCCAATGCTCATTATTAGGATTGCTAGTAAAGCTACATAGCTTGTTTACGGCATTAGCAATGTCCGGTCTTGTACATGAGGTAAGATACAACAAGTCGCCAATTGCGCGCGCATACTCTACTTGTTGTATTCCTTCACCATTATGTTTCTCAAGACTTAAATTAGCGTCCATAGGTGTTTTCGATTCATTGACATCATCTTTACAGAATCTCTGTAAAATTTTCTCAACATAATGCGATTGAGATAAAATTAATCCTTCCGGAGAACGGATAATTTTAATACCTAAGATTACATCGGCTTCACCCATGTCTTGCATTTCAAAGACTTTGGACAACATAGCTTTTGTAGATTTTATGATATTTATATTGCTTCCCATAATAAGCATATCATCTACATACAAGCAAACAATGACATATTCTTTATCGGTGCCTTTTATATAAATGCACTTGTCACACTCATTGATCTTAAAGCCATTCTTCAACATGGTTTGATCAAACTTTAAATGCCATTGTTTCGGAGCTTGTTTTAGTCCATAGAGGGACTTTACAAGTCTACAAACCTTCTTCTCGTCTCCTTTAGCAACAAACCCTTCCGGTTGTTGCATGTAGATCTCCTCTTCAAGATCGCCATTTAGAAACGTTGTTTTAACATCCATTTGATGAATTAGCAATTTCTTGACGGACGCAAATGCTAATAACATTCGTATTGAAGTTATTCTTGTAACGGGTGAGTAAGTGTCATAGAAGTCTACTCCTTCTTTTTGTCTATACCCCTTGATAACAAGTCTCGCTTTGTACTTGTCTATCGTTCCATCGACTTTCATTTTCTTCTTGAAAATCCACTTACACCCTAAAGGTTTGTGTCCCGGAGGTAAGTCCACTAGCTCCCATGTATGATTATGTAAAATGGACTCCATTTCACGATTTACGGCCTCTTGCCATGACGGAGCTTCCGGAGTGGACATTGCCTCTTTATACGTACGTGGCTCTTTATCTTCTAGTAAATAGACTAGATAGTCCGAGCCAAAAGACTTAGCAACTTTCGCTCTCTTGCTACGTCTTGGTTCGACTTCTATATCTTCGGTGACGACATCATTGTCGTTTTCGGGAATGATATCATCATTTTCGTCCCTAACCCGTTTAGAAGTGCTTGCTCCTTGTGTATCCTTTTTCGGAAATATATCTTCAAGGAACACCGCTGTCCTTGCTTCCATTATCGTGTTTTCACGAACTTCCGGATTTTCCGATTTATACACAAGAAATCTATAGACTGGACTATTGTGTCCATAACCGATGAATATACAATCCACCGTCTTTGGACCTATAGTCATATCTTATATTTCGGTACGGCTACTTTAGCCAAACACCCCCACAATTCGAGGTACACTCCATGTTATAAAATTAGCCGACATTTTTCATTTCTTTTACATTGAGGGTCTTCATATTTATTCATCTCTATTAAATACTTATAAGCTCTCGCTTTAGTATTTATTAACATAGGAGTTCTCCATTTATTTTTATTCGAAAATAATTTGCATTACTTGTAGATATTAATATTTTCATATTAATCATGCTTACAAGTACATTCGATGATTAATAAACATTCATCTAATTCTTTATTTTTTTTCGCTCACGAAAAGTATATCGTATGAATTTTGATTTTACAAACATGACACTTAAACTTTCAAAGTTCATGTATTAATCGAATTTCTCCATTCTAATATTACATCATATATAAGAAATTAATAAGTCGCACTTATTATTCCATTCATCGATTAATCCGCAGATATATCGATCACCAACATAAAGTTTTTATGTATCTTCACAAAGCATACATAAAATTGTCACTATTTGTTCCGCGCACGAGACAAATTAATTTGAACCATATCAAGTTCGAACACCATGGACAATTTCACTTTCGATAAAAATGGAAATCAATCCAAAGATAATTGATTTAATTATCCATAACGTACTTTATGTATTAAAACATCAAATACATAATTCGAGGACTCGTCCGTCGAAGTACAAAATCAGGGACTGCTTGTATGTTTATCTCCACAAAGGACCAAACCGACCTAAACAAAAAACCAAGGACCTGGGCGACTAAACGCTCAAAATTGAGGCTGATCGGACGAGGGTGGTCTTACATGACCCACGTGAGACTATGAGGACCAATCTGTAATAAAACTTCAAATAGAAGGGTTAAATAGAAAAACTATCATCTCCTTCCTCCCATTCTAGAAAAACTATCATCTCCTTCCTCCCATTCCCTTGTTTGCGGGTATTAACCGAAATTGATTAGTGGCCCACGATTAACACTATCCTATCATCAATTAAAATAATAATTTACAGAATAATCAAAATATATTGATTATGTTATACATAACATAAATTGATCCGAAATACCCAAACATCAATTTACATATACAACTCCAGAGAATAAAAACAACACACCAAAAATCCTATGTCTCTTATCCAAACTTCCTCATGCACGTCATCGCCACAACAATATAATATAACTATACTTAATTAACATATTAATTAAACAAAGTCAAATTCTCAATTTGATGAACATGAATGATGGCAAACACATCCCATAGCGTAGTAGTCTAAACAAAGTAAAAGGAGCTACTTCGGCTCTACTACTAGCATGTAATCCTTAATTAAAACATGTGCAATTTTTAATATGTCAAAGAGAATTTAATTTGGCATTCAAACCATCGATAGTCATAGATGTAACATGCCATTTCTAAATAAAATCACATGACAAAAGGAGTTACGAAAATTAAGGCCATTATATCAAGGTTTCGTTTAATTTCTTTAATTTAAAACAATTGAAATGGTTACTAATCATGTGATTGTTGCATTTTGAAAAGTCAAACTAACAAAAGTAATTTTCAGAATACGTAACTGATAAGTTTCAATTCTAAACAATTAAAATCATATGACATGAGTATCTATTCGGATGATGATTACGTGAAAACAATTAACTAATTAATTCGAAAATTCGGTGCATGCAACAGTAAGAGATAACGTGCGACTTCTCCGAAAATTAAAATAATTGTAACCGTGGCCAATCAATTTCAATTAACCAATAACAACTAGCAATATGTCCATAATTTTCGAATTAATAAACAGTGGGCAGATATTCAGGTGCAATTAGTTTCTAACGTGAACACTTTGCCATAATGAACAAACCGAGTAACATGAACTTTTGAAACAATCCGAGTAGATTGAACGTAAATCTAGTGACGACAATTTCCGAATGGATGACATGTGACAATTAAATTATAAAATTACATTTAATATGATGAGAACATGCAAATTTCGAAATCTAGAATCAATACGGACAACATGCGGTTTGCAAGAATTAAATAGTTTATATTTTCAAATAAACAACATTAAATTCTAAACGACGATAATGATTCGTTAGACGGAGAACAAAACACATATACAAAATACGTCTTAAGATTGTTGGGGTTATTTCATGTATATGTGCGAAATTAAACAACAATTACAAAAGAATATTGAATAATATAAAACTACTGGATTTCATTTATGTGACAATTCATATAAACATCACAACATATGAAAATTGCAAAGTAAATAAGGATAAGAGATACGAAACTAAGGCACGATTTTGAATCGGTTGTCCTTAAGACGTATTTGCCACGTTCTCTACGACGCACAACTGCTACGACAAACTATCTCCCAAGATCCGACGACTTTGGGTTTACCTTCGAGCACCGGGCGCGAGTGGAGAAGGTAAGGGCGGAACTGAGCATCGTTAAACTCTCTTAGACTTGAAACGACAAAAGAAGAGAAAACTATTTTCGAGTTAGTTCGGGAGCTCTCATGTGATTTGTTTTGGAAAAACTCAAAAAACAAGTTCTCGAAAACTTGAGAGCTTCGACGTATACACATATATATATATATATCCAATCGTTATAGCTAATAGCACAATCATGAGAATTATTCAATTGACTCAATCGAACCAAATCAATTGAGCTGGACCAAACAATGGACCAAAATCGAAAAATAATTTTGTCCAAGACCCAAGCCCAAACTAAAGGCTCAACCACTAGAGTGACAAGTCAAGTTACACTCTTCTAACATATTACACTATATAAATAGCTTATGTTCTTCTTACATGACCAATGTGGATTCTATTGGTTTGTGATGGTACATTCCACGCATTCCACTTGGTCTCAACATAACAACTTTGACTAGCTATTTCATATTCATATCAACACCAAATATGGCATATGAGTATACGAACTTCATCTCCCTGCAGGAGAGGAACAAGTTCGGACCATCTCCCAGAACTTTATAGCTAGTGGGTCCCTTCTTAATATTTGGTCGAAGTTGGGTTGATCCAACTTTTCTACAACATGGCTTTTCGAAATTAAGGCTGATTTCTAGGCGGAACTGCTTGAGCAGGTATGTGGAAAAGGTGATTTTGGTGAATCTAAACTAAGAACTAACATGAGAACTCGACATTTCTTGAAACTAGACACAAAGTGAAATATTTCATATCTTAAGAGTTTTACCTTTTGGTGTGACGGAAAAATTCTAAAACGAATGGAGAAGTTACACTAAGGAAGTTGGGCGAGATAGAAAATGCTTTGATTCACTAACCAAAGATTCCTTTTAGGATTTAGGCTAATCCAGAACCTTGGAGACTTGCCCACAATAAGAACCTCACGATAGAAGGGGAAAAGAGAGTGATTCATGAGCTAAAAGCTTCATTTTCATAATACTCATTCAAAAAACAACTAACTTTTACAAATGACAACTAATAGATATATAAAGGCAAAAGAGTGTCTCCAAAATATAGCCTTGCCGACCAAGTTTGTTTTAGGGGCAGGAATATACTTTTTTGGACCACAACATACTCTTCTCTTTCCTACAAACAACTACTTGGGACCACCATCAAAATGGGGACTACTTTATTCCTACATAGATAAAAGGCAACATAAAACTTGTGCTAGCTCTTCACGTGAATCACTAAACAATGCTCATTCCATTTGTCTTGTCCACCTAGGAAGCCAACTAGGCAATTCCACATTGCTGCCATTAGGATCCATATCGCCTCCACCTGACTAGGTAATGACACGTGGCAGTGCCATGTCATTAAAGTACCACATCATTTCTTGCACAATATGGCTATCTTCAAATTCTCTTTCTCGAGTCTTGGAAATGAAATGATAAATTCTTCGAGGATGCTCTCAATGGCTCATTCATCTTCCTTAATCAGTATTTGCTTCTTCAAATTGTGCATGAGAGATATAGAATTAGATAAGGTGAACCTCCATCACTTCCTTTAGGATACTTAGCTCTTGACTCGAATAATAGAAGAAAACTGAGGATGGACCTCCATCATCTGTTTTTTTTGCAAATCCCTATTTGCACATCCGTGTCCATATTTACTCTACATGCCCTTCATGAAAATCGAGTCTCTCACCCACGTCATTTTGGTCCAGCCGGTACAAAACCAATACATACAATCATCACATGACCCAATTAATTAGTCGGCTAATATTTTTTAGCTCCAATTTCATCCCTAAAATATCTTTAACTTTTTAAAAATGGTTCTCGTTCTTTCCATCCACTACCACCACAACCGCCAACCACTACCATCTCCGTCACCACACTTACGTGATTGTCGAAATTGCAGTGGTGGTTGGATTGGAGGAGAATAAATGTGGCAGCGTGCAAAGCTTGGGAGAGATGACGACAGTGCGAGGTGGCAACATCGGTGGAGATGGGATCGGAGAGTAGATCGTGGATCTGGTGGCGGCGAGATCGATCGTGTCGTGGTCGACGAGGGAAAGAGAGATGGTTGGAGAAATCGTTACAATGGAAGAGCGGTTAGGACGGAGCAGCGGCGTCTGAGACTGTAGATCGGGAATGATGAGAGTCAGGAAGAAGATGAAAAATTCGCGTAATGACGAAATGGTCCCTAATGTTTTTGTTTGTTTCAATCTGTCCTCATTTTAGTTTGCCAAAGTACAGTATTGCTTGTGAATCTTGATTGTCATTTTTTCCCAGTATGTTTGAGACTAATTAAAGCATAAGCAATTGCAACCAAATCTTAATTGACTTTGATCAATTGTAAGATATTCTTGCACATTCTCTGAAAAAAGAGCATGAGCAGATTAATAACGCAACCAAATCTTATGATGAAATTTGTAATTTTAGTTAACCATAATTAATTCAGTTTGGTGATAAATATTTTTCTTACCTATTAATGAAATGTTTATGCCTTAAAATGAAATACAGCTTTAATTAGATCTCTAATACAATATTTGCACACCAAATGAAAAGTTGTTAGTGATATATATGTATATTTCTTGGAGAAAATTAAAGAAATTAGAGATGAAGTAGTTATTACATTCATGATCTGTCTTGACCCATTTACACTCATCATCAATAATTTTCTCTTTTTATTCATCATCTTCATATCACTCATGAGGTCAATGTTATATGACATCTAAATTTCTCATTTCTTGCAGCATTTCCGAATTAAATTGTCAAGACCGCTTACTTGTCTCTGAAATGTTCTTGAATTCTCAAATGGAAGCCACAAAGTTTAGTATAGACACTTCAAATAATAGGATTAATAGCGGAGGATTAGAAGAAGAAATACATTAAGCGGGAAGGTCGATTATTACTTTTTATAGTTCGAAAGGCTGATTAATACAAACTATATTTTTGGCTTGTTTGTTGATCATAATTTATAGATTGGATGTCAAATTAAGATCAATTATTATATATCAAGAAAAAATTTGTTAGAAACATTATTCTTTCGAACAAAACTATTAAAGTTGTAGAGCATATTATGTATGGTTATGAGAAAAAGTAAGAAATTAAGCATTGTGATCATATTTTTTATTTATATTGTGATCGTGATTTATACGATCGGATGTGGAGGATTAATTAGTATAATAGAATCAAGTGAGCAAACATGTGTTGTTAACCCCATTATCGGAGGAAATAAACGGAGGCAAACACGATACTTTCCCTACATAACCTAAAATTGATTTTTTTTATATAAAGAAGAACAATAACTGGATGTTGGTTACATATGGTCTCATATTTTAAGACTGTCGTGCATCAAGGAAAGGAAAGTACGTGATCCTTACAAGAATCATGAAAATACTCAGAATGCATCAAGGAAAACAAACATCAAACATATGTGCAAGAGTCCTTTTGAACTTGATGGTTTCATTAATGGCGGATTCGATTACTACTTTACATGATATTTGTAATTGACGCCCGACTCTAACTAACTTTCCGAGCAACGATTCTCGAGATCGAATTTCAAACTTCAATTTCAACCAGAAGTTGCAAGAAGACCGTTTTGGGAAATGACTAAACCCCGACCAGCTCCATAAAGGGGAACCTTAGTTCCCTCTATGATAACAGATAGGAGTTCTTCGGCTCTTTCTCGGTTCATAATGTTCCTTCAACTGCAAGCGATATCATAAACTAAAACTAGCCATACCTTGACAGTGATTTCAGCTTTCAAGTCAGTTAATTTGGTAATTAGCGGGAATTTGTTGTAGTCAAGAAACTTCAATATATTGTTAATTTCTAATGTTCCCTCTGCAAAATAGAAGAAAATGATTTTTCACATGTACAGAAAGAGATTGACGTCCACAAATCCAGCTACTGCAAACACAAAGCTATATTACTGAATCCATCACTCACCGTATGCAGTATATCTTTCCGGCTCACTTTTAACAATGCCGAAGAAAGACTTTTGAGCTCCAATTTCAGGGAAAAGGATTTTCGCGATATCAATGTCGCGTGTTTCAACAAACTGAATTTCATTGTCAGATTTTGCTGCCTTGACAAATTCATCATATTCTGGTCCCTGAAAAGAAACCAGTATTATATGAGAAAACTAACACAACACCAAATTGTCCGAAAACAATGAAACTGAACAACATTATAAATGGAGCATGATGTTTTAACCAGCATAGAAATTGAGTCAGAAAAACATTATAAACGAGCAGAAACGTCAAATGACCTAGCGAATACTGCATTTTTATATTCTGAACCAATATACCTCAAATTTCTCAAATAAACCAATAGCAAATGTATGGTACTTCTTCACAAATTCCTCAGCTTCAGTCTCCAGAGTTTATTCTAACAATTGGCACACCAGTCTTCTTTCTTGTCCATATCACAATTCCTTCCCTGCAAGGAAACTCAAATCATGAGTAACTCACTCAAATACTCCAACATGCAATTGAAATACATAACCAACATCTGAATTCCAATTGTTTCAAACAGTGAATAACTCAACTCAAACAAGTTACAATACAATCCAATTCCAATATCCCATTGAAATACATACATGAAAACCAAACAGAACATAAGAATCCAACTAGACAAACTGATTATCTGCAACATCTACAACTACAAAACTCTGGCCAATAA
>JANIEQ010000940.1:0-20889 GCA_024708375.1 Oxalis stricta | reverse complement strand
AATGATGATGACGTGGACATAACTGCTGACGTGTCATTATGGAATTAGCCTGTTTAATTATTTAAAATTCTATCTTCAAAAAAGAAAAACAGAAAATGCTATGTGGATCATTACTTCAATAATAACAATAACATCCATGGCATTAGCTGTCTATGAACTGCAACGTCATCATCAAGAACCACCAGTAAAAATAGAACACGTGTCAACTTTAATGGCGACACTTTTAATTAAAACATGACAAACTGTCTCCATAAATTTTATCAACCTCTAAAATGGTCCTTACATAAATTTTATTAAAGCCCAATTAGCCCATGCTAATTAAGATACATCAATTCAAAAGCCCAAATATGATAACAAGCCTACAACCATTCAGGTCAACCACCCGACCCGTTTACCGAGTTGACTCGTTTATTTCATTGGTCTCGAAATAACAATTCCATAGGCACGCATGGTTCACTTTCAATAGGCTTTGAATTTGATTAAACTCTTGAGCTAAATGATTTTGTAAAATGCTTCCAGAATCAATGTACCAGGTCACATCTTGAGATGCTTAGGCCTTTAACCTCTCTTAGGGGTGGGCATGGACCCGACCCAACCGATCCAATCGAATTTGGGTTGGATTGAATTTGAAAAAAAATCGAAAATCCGACCCGGCCCAACCCGTATTTTTTATCATGAGTTGGGTCATGGATTCAGACGAAAAATATCCAACCCAACCCATCAATCCATCAACTCATATTTTTATTAATTAAATTCTTATTTAGTTCGAAATACATGATATTTTGATTATTATAGCATGTGTAATTTACACTTGCCAAGTAATCAAAATGCATAATTGTATTTTGAAACAGATGAAGGTATTATTTATATATTCATATACATATAAAATGATTTCGATATATTAAAATCAAGTATAAAAATCTTACATAATGTCGTTTAATTATTTAACTTTATTAATTGGATGAAAAATTATAATGATATATGGTGACACGTAAAGAGAATGTAACGGACCCACATTGGAAAGGAAGGTACGTGGAAGACGATGGGCTAAAAGAATTGATTTGTACTATCCATACCAACAAGTTGCAACTTCTTTCGGTGAGCCCATCGATAGAAACTCCACGGTTAAGCGTGCTCGACCGGAAGTAGTCGAGGATGGGTGACCGTCCGGGAAGTTTCTCGAAATTTCCGGATAGCGTGCGAGTGAGGACAAAGCATCTTGGAAAGACTTGTGTTGGTCTGTGGAGACAGTCTTGTCGATTCTTTGGCGACGCCGTGCTCGTCGTGCCGCCGGCTCCGGTGAGAAGGGCCGGGCGCGGGCCGGTCGTTACAATTTGGTATCGAGCCGACCACGTACACTTTCGAGACAATGTCGGGAGATGATTGGGCCTACTCGGCGAGGACGCTGAGTCTTAAGGAAGGGTGAATGTGAACACCCGCAATGAGAATGTAACGACCCGCATTGGAAAGGAAGTTACGTGGAAGACGATGGGCTAAAAGAATTGATTTGTACTATCCATACCAACAAGTTGCAACTTCTTTTCGGTAGCCCATCGATAGAAACTCCACGGTTAAGCGTGCTCAACCCGAGTAGTCGAGGATGGGTGACCGTCCGGGAAGTTTCTCGAAATTTCCGGATAGCGTGCGAGTGAGGACAAAGCATGTTGGAAAGACGTGTGTTGGTCTGTGGAGACGGTCTTGTCGATTCTTTGGCGACGCCGTGCTCGTCGTGCCGCGGTGCCGGTGAGCGGGGCGAGGTACAGTCTGTTATATATATGTATAAATAATTGTATACTATCATAATACTTTTAAAATATATTATGATATTTCAGAAAACTAATTAAATTTTTAATTTCTTGATAAAATAATTTAACTTATAAGAATTTTCAACATAATTTTTTTTGTGAAATCCATTTCGTTCTATGGATTATTCGGTCGAGCCCATTTATTCGACGGGTTGGGTTGGGTTGAATCCTGAAAATTTTCAAAAATCCAACATGACACATCAAAAATTTAAAGGTGGATTAATCGATTTTACGGCGAATCCAGCTGACCCATCAAAATTTTAGATGGATTGATCAATTTCTACTGAAATCAGCCGACCCGTCCTACTTTTATGATAGACTTTCGATGGAGTAAAAGTAAATAATTTTGAAAATCGGTTATACGGTTGTCATTGGACAGCAATTTATTATTTAGTTAGTTGAAAAACTAACCCACCCCCACATGCTTGTAGATCTACCTCTCTGGATTGAGGCACTCGTGTGTTAAGGTTAGATCAATTCTATCCTTGTAATTTCGATTATTTGATTATAGTCGAGCGTTCGGTCACTCAAAACGTTCAACCGAATTAAATTCGTCATCGTAGGAGTCGGCTCACACGAAGAATAACGAAGTGTGAGAGTTAAAAGAAAAAATGAGTTGATTAAGTTTTGCTATGAACAACGAGCTTATCCGACTTCCCATTTTACAAATGGAAAAAGTACGAACATCAAATGAAGAAGTTCAACTCTCATGAGTGAAATAGACATGGTACTTTATTTCAGTCCGTATCTGACACTTCGATTTTGCAGGGATTGTGACTAAGAAACTTGATCTATTCTTTTCCGCTTGATTTAAAAAATACTTGGAAAAATAATATTTTCGCTATTATTTTTTTATGTACCATAAATTTAGACCCCCATTACTCCATACAAACAATTCTTTTAATTGTTGCTAACTTGTGATCCCGTATTTGAATAAGATAGAGGCAGTTTATGTCTCTGTTTTTTTTTAACATGTGGACTATAATATATTGTTGTCGGAAAAAGACTATAATAATATATTAATATGACTTCCCTCAATTATTCATTTCGTATTAGAATAATAATCACATTATGAAAAAAGATGTACAATCTATTATTTCTACTGCATAAAAATATGGAGGATCATAAAGTTATATTCATTTTTAATAAAAATAAAAATAATTCTGACTATCTAAAGTTCCCCCCAAAAAGAATTGAACTGGCAAGTTCCTGACTGGCCCAAATCAAGATCCTAAGCGACGACCTTATCAATCCGCCTATCAAGATCGTTTACCTCTAAGCACAAAATAAAATCCCACGGCTATAAACTCATCTCAAAATCTCACCCGTTGAGTTCCAATCCAACGGCTCACTCATCTCGTTTCACGTTAATAATAACAAACCTTCAGCCCGAGATTTCCAAATCTCTCAGATTCTCTCTCCTCTCTCCCTCGAACTCCCTCTCAGATAATTTCAACTTTAGGAAGGGAAGAAGTGAGTGTACGTTAAGCTCAACTAACCTGCGCACCCCTGCTGAATTTACTACTTTAAACAACAAACTGACTTCCTGAAATGTCGAGAGCGAAATCGACGGTTATGATAAGATCGATAATACTGCCGGTATATGTGGGCCCACTGAGATGTCATCGGAACAGTCTTACATTCATCATCCGGCGGTGGTGGAAATTAAAATGGGCGGCGGCGGTGGTCAAAAATCACAGGCGAAGCTTACGAGGTCTCATTCGTCTCTCCTCCGGTCATCTCCCACCGTCCGATCGTCAATCCAGAGTCTCACCTCCGTCGCGGAAGTTGACCTTATTAATTACGGTCAGCTGAGAAATAGAAATGAAAGAAGAAGCTTGAAGACGACGACGAAGAAAACTCCTAAAAGAAAAGGCCGCCACCAGGTCCACCACCGAGGAAAACCTGTTCGGACTCGATTTCATCCCGGGTTCTTCGCTCTGAAGCGTCACTTTTTGCTTTTACTCTATTGTCGTTGCTCTTCTTGTTCTTGTTCTATGTGTTAAGAGAAAATATTCCTACATCGGAGAATCTGTTATTGGAACTTTAATCTTCATTGCAGTGACTCTGTTTTTCGCAAGCAAGAACAAACGGCTTAGTTAAGCCATACATTGACGATAACTAGGCAGAAGCTTTGTCAAGTGAACAATAAGCTATTGCTTTTCTCTCCAAGATGCAAATCCAAAACGAAAGTGAAGTGGTTCATTGGTGAAACAGACTCAACAACCCAGAATTCAGCTCAATTACCATCAAAGAACAAGATAATTAGAGAAGGGGTTGAGTTTTACAGCAATGGAGATTTCTACGAAGGGAATTCCATAAAAGGGAGGTGTAATGGTAGTGGGGTTTATAATTACATTGTCAATGGAAGATATGAAGGAGATTGGATTGATGGAAGGTATGATGGTTATGGAATTGAGGGTTGGGCAAGAGGGAGTAAGTATAGAGGTCAATACAGACAAGGTTTGAGGCATGGCTATGGAGTTTACAAGTTTTACACAGGATTCGTTTGCTGGTGAATGGTGTAATGGACAGAGCCATGGTGTTGGTGTCCAGACTTGCTCTGATGGTAGCTGCTATGTTGGTGAGTTCAAGTGTGGGCTCAAACATGGCATCGGTTGTTACTATTTCAGGTAAAATAGTTAATTCCATTTGATTTGGTTGGTGTCTTAGGTTAAGTATTTTTGGCAATGTTGATGTTGATACAAGTATGGAATTATTATGAGATGAGAACATGAAGTGTTTAGTTAGACATGATTGATCTTTTCGTTATTGGGTGCATAAGTTGTCCAGCTAAAATGTGAAAACGAAAATAGATTTGAACTTGGAAGTTAAAGAATATGCCATGCTGCTAACTTACCCTGAATTTTGTCGGAAATAATTTCTCTGCCATTTCTTATTTGATCCTGTTATGTATATTCGGTTGGAAGATTTTATCTTTATTGATTGATAAGTAGTTCGTACCAAAGTTGTTGGAAGTCTTAATTTATCTTTATTGTTCTGTTATCTATCTACTGTGCTGTCATCTTCATATCTTGATGATTGATAACTATTGTATAGCTCAGTATTGATGATGAATCTGATCCTTCTATAGAAACGGAGATCGATACGCCGGAGAATATTTCGGCGACAAAATCCATGGATTCGGAGTTTATCACTTTGCAAATGGTCATTGTTACGAAGGATCATGGCATGAAGGACAGTAAACAAGGCCATGGCATGTATACTTTCCGAATTGCTGACTCCAAATCCGGAGAATGGGATGCCGGAGAACCTTAAAAACCCTGCACCACAACTAACCGATGTTGTCCTCCGTGCAGTTGAGGGTAATCTATTCTATTCATCCTTGAGAATTTACTGGATGTAAAAAGTGAAATCTTTGGTTAATGTAAAATTCATAAAACTTCAGGCTGCTAGGAAGGCTGCGAAGAACGCTGTGAATGTCCGTCGGGTTGATGAAGAAGTAAACAAATCGGTTCAAGCAGCGACCGAGCTGCCACCGCTGCTTCGAGTGGCTGCCGTCAAAGCTGTTCAAAACAGAATGGACGGGAGATTTTGTGACACGGATGTCTGAAAATTACCTTTTGTACATTTTTTTTAAACTAATCGTACCAAGTTCTTCAAGATGTAACCCCGACAAGCAAGAAAATTTTACAGCAGGGAAAGTTGGGAGAAGCTTGCTAATCATACCGCAACTTGTACATAAAACCCATGTTGATGATGTATTTTCAAATCAATGGATGTATTTTTTCTAAGAGAGAATCAATCATTGACTGTGAGAAATAAATGAAAGTGTCCTTGAAGAACCACACTTGAATTACTACCTCTGAATCTTATCAGAGTCTGAAAATGACATGACAGTGAAAAAATTTAAGAAAGAAAAGTTACTTGTTTTCTCATGTCATGTTGTGTCCTTTTTTTTTTTATCTCTATTAATGAATGCTTGTAAGGTGATTGAAGCTTTCAATACTTAATTTCTTAAAGCTGCCAAACTTCGCAGCTGTCAGTTTACCTGCAACTCTTTGCCAGTTAAACTAATTTTGTTGCCTCCATTGTTCACCAACTTGTACATCTACTTGCACAATCACTTACACAATTGTTTCCCGGTAAATTACAAAATATCGAGGTAATTTTTTTGTTTTCTTCTCTTTACCGGAGGAAATTTTTAATTTCTTTTTTTTAAATTTTATGTGAAAGGGAGATATAATATATCTCATTATAAATGAAAATGCTACATGAAGAAGATTTCGGGGAGTAATGAGACTTGCTCGCATCGTTTTAAATTTGATAACGACTATGCATGATAATTACCCCTCTCGTCGTGTGAATGACAATGAAGTTTACAAAATTGGGAATAAATTTCCAAATACTATAAAGGCATGGCAAGAAAGAAATCTAGAGTCAAAGTTGATCCTGAGTAGTACGTAGAGTAGAATTTATCTCTTTCCTCTAATCAATTTTTTTGAAATACTTAAAAATGTCTTTTTCCGATGACATAACATTATCATATATATATATATATATATTTCAAGAAATAGTTTGCAATTTATCTTTATTTTTAAACAAAATTAATACTACTACTTAGCTATATATGCTGTCGCATTCGAGATCTATTTATAATACTCTTCATATCACATCATCTTAGCAAAAAATCATGCAGGCATACATATATATAAATGACAAAACTTATGAAAGGAGTGAACATAGAAACCATTCATTTTCTAGCAATGTAATAAGTTCGAACCCCTTCAAAACACTAAACTACAAGATTAGATCCTACTCATTAATCAGTGTTCTTTGATAATTAAACTGAAACACAAAAAACAGATCGATCAATCATGTGCATCATTCAGAGGCTAGCATTTCATAAAACTAGTAAGGTCAAGAAAGAAACCATGTGCCTATGTATCCCTTCATGTTGGATAATGTTTCATCAATCATATAGTATTATTATGCAAGAATGCACATGATGATGGTGGTAGCCTGGTAGGGTTTTTGTTCTCGAGAACTAAATTGAAATTAATAAAAGGAACCTTTTATGCATGCTGGGTAGTGGATCCACAATCTATGTCCTATCCTATCTACACCCTCTTAAATCTAAACAGACACGACACAAGAAAATAAAAGTGTCACAATGTATCTAATCAAAATATATTACGTCTTTCTATTTAATCATTTATAAAAATATATTATTTATTAAAAATGATATTAAAAAATATGTATAGAGTAAGACGGATATCGCCACACATAATATAAAGATCCTCTTGTTTGAATTTTTTTATTTTGAGCCTATGAAGATGCCTTTCTTTTAGATTTTGAATTACCAAAGTCCCAACTACTCCACATGCATATACTTTAAACCAAAAAGGAAGTTTAATTAAAAAAGTGCTTGTTGTAGAACAAATATATTAAAACTTAATACACAAAATAAAAGTAATTAGAAAGGAGAAATCTTATTCATTATATGATTTTGGAATGTCTTACAATGATATGAACTATGATATTTATAAAAATTTAAGAGGTTGATAATAGTAATAAGTGGAGGTAGATAAGGAGGTAGATAAGGGGTAGATAATAGTAATCAATGAAGATAAGGATAATAGTAATCCATGTGATGGAATGGACATCTACTCTTTTTGATTTTACATCCAGATTATAGTATGTTTCATAAGAGATTGTTAATTTGGTAACTCCGATTTTCATACTTTTTCGTTCAGGGTTATGGATGACGAAAAAGCTGAGATCTTTTGGCCAAATATAAATGGTCGTATAGCTTGAAATCCAAACATCTAAATTATTACCTCAGCCAATAGATATGCATTTAAGATTATTCTTGTTTGTTTGTATAATGTCTTGTAGCAATTAGTTCTTGCCAGTTGCCATTACTAAGTACAAAATACAATGTAAGATAAGTCTAAAATATTCTAATGACTTGTGATCTAGTCGATGAAATATATACAAATAAAACCAAGCTATCGAAAGGAGTTTTGTCTGTAGGAGTTCTGTAACGCTCTCCCATCATCTAGGTTCTTAATTTATAGCTTAAAACTAATAGTTCCAGAATAGGATAAGCCATACATTCAACTCTCGGCCACATTTTTATTTATTCTTAATAATGCATGTTAAAATTAATTCCTAAGGTCTTTGACATATCTACACAAACGACCAAAACCGAAATTCCACATTAAACCAAATATTTCCTAATTAACATTGGCTACAAAATTTCTAAAGTCTAACTAACATCAACTTTATTTTCTATCTTATTGATTAACCTCCTTTGCTTACAAATTGAAGCAAGTAAATTGATATAAGGTTGGCTCGCGTGAATCAAAAAAGTTAACCAGCTGGGTTAGTAGGTAACATTTGTGGTTAGGCGAGAATAATTAGTTATTGAGCTAAATTAAGTTTTTCTTTTTAAATGCATATTGTCGATGTGTGTGGCCGTTCTAAAATCGCCATCAATTTAAGCTGGTAAGAGAATATAATTACATTTTAACAATTTCCTGCCGGGAATCAATCGAGGCTCAACTTGGCTTTTCATCCTAACTAGTAGGGGGTCCGTCCGATGGATCGGGAGGGCATTTTCCTTCGAAACTATTTAAACGGATATTATATATAATCATCATACCATAATTTATATTTTAGAAGTTCGATGATCATCAAAATATAAATACAAAAACGAATATTTAAATAAGACTATCCAGATGAGCATTAAAATTAATTAGAAAAAATAAAAATAAAAAATTTCTAATGAAAGTTAGAAGCTGTTTGCTTGGTTCATCGATGTTAATCTTCTTTATCAACTTTAACTCTAACCAATTTGAGGACTGGACTTCGCTTGGTTTTTTCCCCGTATCATCCTCGTCATCGATGAAATATACATTGCTCTTTTTCTTTTGTTATTTGTCGAGTTGTCGGAGTCATGTCGCTATATTCTCGATTGGTATCCTACCATACCAATTTTAAAAAATTAAGTTCATTATATATGTGTATATTTTAGGAATGAAAAAGCGTCTTATAACTAAAGATTCAATCGATAGTGTTTATACCTCCAAATCCGCATCGACATCTTCTTCTTCTTTCTCGAAGTCTAGAACGAAAAAAAAATTCAAGCTTTTATGTTAAAAATACGGGTGATAAATAAGGAAGCCCCAACTATAATATTATATATATGTGAAAGGTAAATGTGAAAAGTTTACTCGAGTGAAGTGTTTATCCTTGAACTATTTAATGAGACCCTCGTTTAATGTCACTCACTTTACGGTATAAGTTACCTCCCAATCCGAGAATAGATCATCCTCGGTAATTCCAAATTTGAATAACAACTCCTTGTCGGCAATTTCCTCAAATTCGACTAAGAGATTTTTATTTGATTTTTCCTAATGGTAATATATTAAAACCCCCTAAAGGATTACACCCATCTTCCTTTTAAAATTATTTAAATCCTCCTTCAATAATGTAATATATTATTATACCCCTATTTTTTTCTAAAATGGGATAATATATTAACACCCCCCAAGTTAAATATATTATAGGATTACACATATATTTCTTTTAAAATTATTTAAACCTCCTTCAACGATTTAATATATTATTACACCCTTATTTTTGTTCTAAATTAGATAATATATTAAAACCCCCCTCAAGTTAATATATTATACGATTACACCCATCTTCCTTTTAAAATTATTTAAACTCTCTCATTCAATGATGTAATATATTATTACACCCATCTTCCTTTTAGAATTATTTAAACCCCCTCCTTCAATGATATAATATATTATTACACCCTTATTTTTGTTCTAAATTAGATAATATATTAAAACCTCCCTCAAGTTAAATATATTATAAGATTATACCCATCTTCTTTTTAAAATTATTTAAACCCCCTCCTTCAATGATGTAATATATTATTACACCCCTTTTTTTCTAAATTGGATAATATATTAAAACCCCCCTCAAGTTAAATATATTATATGATTATACCAATCTTCCTTTTAAAATTACTCGGACCTTCGAACGAGACTTCAAGAAATGGTATTCATATGAGCTCTGGACGGGATTGCTCGGCGTCTTTTCCGGTTTGACCCTTGGGCGCCGGGGGTGCTTTGGCGGACTTATTCCCAACCGTAAGTCCGTCGGATCGTCGCGGTTCCAAAAAGGATACAAGGTAAATCAGCTTTATGAGAGAGGACGGTGGCGTCTTCCAATCCCAATTAGTCAAGACACTACAGAATGCCCGGACCTTGGCCCAATCGGCCCTACTCGTTGATCGACCTGATCGGATAAATTGGAAAGCTCCGCAAAACAGTAAGTACTCCATCTCCTCTCGCTTATAATGTGCTACGCAAAAAATTCATCGTGTTGAAATGGACGAGATTGATATGGAATAAAGGCCCTTGTCCGCGCCATAGTTTCATCGTTTGGCTGGCTATTATGAACCAAGTTATCGGTTAAAGCAAAACCGTACGGATGGGGTCCGGGAACGGATAATTTATGTCCATGTTGTGGAGTGGAAGAAGAGACCGAGAGAACACCTTTTCTTTGCATGCTCTTTTCGGGCGGAATTTGGAACTCGATTATGATGGTTGTTGGTATTGAAAGACAACCGAAGATTTGGCTTTGGGAGCTTGATTGGTGGTGCAGGAGGACTAGAGGCAAATCTCAATTGGCTATTCCGAGGCGCCATATCTTCGTGCTACTATATACTACATATGGATGGAGCGCTATGCGTGTGTTTTCAACAATCAACAACCTAGTGTTTGTAGGGTTGTAAAAAACATAAGAGAGTCCGTAGTATGTTATTCATCTTGTCCGTCGGATAGGAGTATGAGTAGAACATTGAATATTAGGTGTGTTACTTAGGTACCGCCTAACAATCCTCGTAATGCCTTTGTTTCAACGTTTTTGGTGGTTTGCTTCAGTGAATAGAAAACTTATTACCAGAAAAAAATTATTTAAACCCTCCTTCAATGATGTAATATATTATTACATCCTTATTTTTTCTAAATTGGATAATATATTAAAACCCCCTCAAGTTAAATATATTATAGGATTATACCCATCATCCTTTTAAAATTATTTAAACTCTCTCATTCAATGATGTAATATATTATTACACCTTTATTTTTGTTCTAAATTAGATAATATATTAAAACCCCCCTCAAGATAAATATATTATAGGATTACACCCATCTTCCCTTTAAAATTATTTAAACCCCTCCTTCAATGATGTAATATATTATTACACCCTTATTTTTATTCTAAATTAGATAATTTATTAAAACTCCCATCAAGATAAATATATTATAGGATTACACCCATCTTCCTTTTAAAATTATTTAAACTCCCTCCTTCAATGATGTAATATATTATTACACCCTTATTTTTTTTCTAAATTGGATAATATATTAAAACCCCCTCAAGTTAAATATATTATAGGATTACACCCATCTTCCTTTTAAAATTATTTAAACCCCCTCCTTCAATGATGTAATATATTAGTACACATTTATTTTTTCTAAATTGGATAATATATTAAAACCCCCTCAAGTTAAATATATTATAAGATTACACCTATCTTCCTTTTAAAATTATTTAAACCCCTCCTTTAATGATATAAAATATTATTACACCCTTATTTTTATTCTAAATTAGATAATATATTAAAACCTCCCTCAAGTTAAATATATTATAAGATTATACCCATCTTCTTTTTAAAATTATTTAAACCCCCTCCTTTAATGATGTAATATATTATTACACTCTTATTTTTTCTTTCTAAATTGGATAATATATTAAAACCCCCTCAAGTTAAATATATTATATGATTACACCAATCTTCCTTTTAAAATTATTTAAACCCTCCTTCAATGATGTAATATATTATTACACCCTTATTTTTTTCTAAATTGGTTAATATATTAAAAACCCCTCAAGTTAAATATATTATAGGATTACACCCATCATCCTTTTAAAATTATTTAAACTCTCTCATTCAATGAAGTAATATATTATTAAACTCTTATTTTTGTTCTAAATTAGATAATATATTAAAACCCCCTCAAGATAAATATATTATAGGATTACACCCATCTTCCTTTTAAAATTATTTAAACCCTCTCCTTCAATGATGTAATATATTATTACACCCTTATTTTTGTTCTAAATTAGATAATGTATTAAAACCCCCCATCAAGATAAATATATTATAGGATTACACCCATCTTCTTTTTAAAATTATTTAAACCCCTCCTTCAATAATGTAATATATTATTACACCCTTATTTTTTTTCTAAATTGGATAATATATTAAAACCCCCTCAAGTTAAATATATTATAGGATTACACCCATCATCCTTTTAAAATTATTTAAACTCTCTCATTCAATGATGTAATATATTATTACACCCTTATTTTTGTTCTAAATTAGATAATATATTAAAACCCCCCTCAAGATAAATATATTATAGGATTACACCCATCTTTCTTTTAAAATTATTTAAACCCCCTCCTTCAATGATGTAATATATTATTACACACTTATTTTTGTTTTAAATTAAATAATGTATTAAAACCCCCATCAAGATAAATATATTATAGGATTACACCCATCTTCCTTTTAAAATTATTTAAACACCCTCCTTCAATGATGTAATATATTATTACACCCTTATTTTTTAAAAAAATTGGATAATATATTAAAACCCCCTCAAGTTAAATATATTATAGGATTACACCCATCTTCCTTTTAAAATTATTTAAACTCCCTTCATTCAATGATGTAATATATTATTACACCCTTATTTTTGTTCTAAATTAGATAATATATTAAAAACCCCCCTCAAGATAAATATATTATAGGATTACACCCATCTTCCTTCTAAAATTATTTAAACCCCCTCTTTCAATGATGTAATATATTATTACATCCTTATTTTTTTTCTAAATTGGATAATATATTAAAACCCCCTCAAGTTAAATATATTATAGGATTACACCCATCTTCCTTTTAAAATTATTTAAAACTCCTCCATTCAATGATGTAATATATTATTACACCCTTATTTTTTTTTCTAAATTGGATAATATATTAAAACCCCCATCAAGTTAAATATATTATAGGATTACACCCATCTTCCTTTTAAAATTATTTAAACCCCTCCCTTCCAATGATGTAATATATTATTACACCCTTATTTTTTTTCTAAATTGGATAATATATTAAAACTCCCCTCAAGTTAAATATATTATAGGATTACACCCATCTTCCTTTTTAAAATTATTTAAACTCTCTCATTTAATGATGTAATATATTATTACACCTTTATTTTTTTTCTAAATTATATAATATATTAAAACCCCTCAAGATAAATATATTATAGGATTACACCCATCTTCCTTCTAAAATTATTTAAACCCCCTCCTTCAATGATGTAATATATTATTACACCCTTATTTTTTTCTAAATTGGATAATATATTAAAACCCCCTCAAATTAAATATATTATACGATTACACCCATCTTCCTTTTAAAATTATTTAAACTCCCTCCTTCAATGATGTAATAGATTATTACACTCTTATTTTTTTTCTAAATTAATATATTAAAACCCCCTCAAGTTAAATATATTATAGGATTTCACCCCATCTTCCTTTTAAAATTATTTAAACTCTCTCCTTTAATGATGTAATATATTATTACACCCTTTTATTTTTTTTCTAAATTAGATAATATATTAAAACCAAATATATTATAGGATTACACCCATCTTCCTTTTAAATTTATTTAAACCCCCTCCTTCAATAATGTAATATATTATTACACCCTTATTTTTTTCTAAATTGGATAATTTATTAAAACCCCCTCAAGTTAAATATATTATAAGATTACACCCATCTTTCTTTTAAAATTATTTAAACCCCCTCCCTTCACTTTTCTAAATTAGATAATATATTAAAACCTCCCTCAAGTTAAATATATTATAGGATTACACTCCATCTTCCTTTTAAAATTATTTAAAACCCCTCCTTCAATGATGTAATATATTATTACATTGTAGAGATTTTGTAGCATCCAATATAGCTTCATTTATTTTCTCGGCAAAAACATCCCACAAAATGCAATTAATCCTCTTTTTTCCTTGAGCATAGGGGAAAAATAAGCATTTAAATAAAAAATCATAATAAATAAAATAAAATTAGATCAATGACATAATTAAATTTATATGTAACGACCCGATCCCGCCCCGGCCCGCTGGCCGTTCTCTTCTCGGTCTCACCGGCACGGGCGGCACGACGGGCACGGCGTCGCCAAAGAATCGACAAGACCGATCTCCGCAGACCAACACACGTCTTTCCAGGCATGATTTGTCCTCACTCGCACGCTATCCGGAAATTTCGAGAAACTTTCAGAGGGTCACCCATCCTCGACTACTCCGGGTTTGAGCACGCTTAACCGTGGAGTTTCTATCGATGGGCTACCGAAAAGAAGTTGCAACTTGTTGGTATAGATAAGTACAAATCAATTCTTTTAGCCCCATCGTCTTCCACGTAACTTCCTTTCCAATGCGGGTCTCGTCACTTTCTCAATGCGGGTGTTCACATTATATCATAAATAATGATAAAAAAACTTACTCCAAATCCTCTAGAACAAAGATAATCAATTTCATTGTCTTGTCCAACTTGACTATTTCCCTTATTTTTTCGTTCTCCACGACATGCCCAATAATATCTCTATTTTTAAGAGATCTATTCGATTATAACCAAAAAACAAAAAAAAATTAAATATAAAAGTTAAAAGTAAACTTACCCAACATAAACGATTCATTCTCCTTATTTAAAATTGAATCAAAGCTCACAAAATTAAAAACAAATTTTGAAATCCCTTCATCCGAAATCTTTTCGACTATGGTATTTTTCAAGAAGAACAATTTGTATTGATTTCTAGTAGCTTTAAGTTTATTGGTAGAGTTCGTACACGAAAAAAATTTGGAAGCTATATACTTCTCCTTCACTTATTTGTTGTCTACATGTTGCAAGAAGATCTTTTTTTATTGTTGCTTGAATGCGGCCATGCTATACACACAATAAAATATATTTTATAAAAGACAAATTTATTAGATACATTAAAAAAAAAAAATTCTAAAAAATCAACATCCTAAGTATTCTAAGGATAAAAAAAATCTTATCATCAAGCAAAATCATCTCTATACTTCCATCTCCTACACGGCTACGAAAATTTGGTATTGTCTAAAGATTTAAGACGTGAGTCTTAATCTTCCAATCAATACGTCGGGGACAAACATCATCGATTTGAGAATATTTTGACGCAATCCTACAATAAAACGATCGATAATCAAAAGATTGAAAAGATAATTATTTCAATATAATTTCGTTGATTACACAACAATAGAATGTTATATTGATAGTTGTATTGATGAGAAAAAAAACCCTTACCCGAAACTTCTTTGTGAAATAAAACAAAGCTAGCTTAGCAAAAGAAAATCGTAACAAAATTTTTTTTCGTACGCATGTGAATTTAGTATGTTGCATATAGCTATATATATACTCCTATAACAAAACGAACAAAAAATAAGAATCTCATATGATTAGGAATACTAATTCAATATATATATATATATACAATAGTTAGGAGCTCGGATTTGGAGAGATTAATTTGGAAGGCATAATATATTCGTAATACTACGAAGCTTAATTATTAAATTTTTTAATAAAGTAGTTGAAACTTTAAACATCGAATGAGATATCATATATTGTAATATTACAAGAATAAGAAATGCAATTAATGTATAATATCACATAAATATGTCCGGATAGTTGTCATATATATGAAGATATAAATATATTTAAATATGATCTTATTTTACAATAATTAAAATATTATTCATTGAAACATTATAAAAATAAAACTTTTATCTTAAAACAAAAATATATATATATAAAAAAAGATTTTTGTGTTGTAGAATAGAGAGAATAGTATTTATGAATGTATGACAATAATGTGAAAATTTCATTATATTTGCTAATTAATTATGTCTAAAATCCCAAAAAAATTAGTTTGTTTAATTATTTTATTGTGTTTTTGAAATCCTAATACAGTTAGGAATCGAATTTGGTAGGGAGATTAATTAATTAGGAATTGGATTTGTCTTCTATTAGGAATAAAATCCCATTTTTTAATTATTTTATTGTATTTTTGAAATCTTAATATAGTTAGGAATCGGATTTGATAGGGAGATTAATTAGGAATTGGATTTGTCTTCTATTAGAAATTAGATTTGTCTTTCATAATAGTTTGTTTAATTATTTTATTGTGTTTTTAAATACTAATTCAACACAAACTTGATTTCTAATTAAAACGCCATGTGTCGGATATTGATTTGACAATAAAATTTGCAATTAAATTACAATTAAAACAAATTGAACAAATTAAAAAAAGTCTCTCTATTATCTATAAGGTTGGCATGTTCGGCTTAGTCATATCAATTGAGGTTGACATTTTCAAATTTGTATGTTATTTTTTTCGATCAATAGTTCGAGTTAGATGGAGTTTAAGTTCAATTCAGCGTTATTTTTACGGTATTTGGTTTCAACGGACTCCTCGATTTTTAGTTCAGTGGCTCCATTATAATTGGAATTTATTGTATTGATTCTATTTACGTACTTAGTTGCTATTTGTCTTTGCAACTGTAATTTCAAGTTTTATATCTATTATTAATAAAATTATTTTTTTGACAATCACTTTTACTTATAAAATTATCCATAAAAATTAAGTACAATTTAATATTCCATCGATTTTCAAATAGATATTATTTTGATTTTTCAAATTCATTCAAAAATTAATAAATTTAAGCGGTAATAATGATTAGATATATTTATTTTTAATATATTTAAAAGAGAAAAATCACATGTATTGAGGTAATATTTTATTAAGGGAAAAAAGGGGCGATTAAATTTTTTGAGCATTTATAAAATATAAAATAGTAGTACTTTTTTGAATTTCGTAAAAATAGTAGTAGTACTAATAAAGTTAATTCTGAGCATTTATTAATTACCTCAAACTTCACTTACCCACCAAACAATAGTACTAAAGTTTCAATGATGGATCCAAAAGAAATTTCCTACTAAAAGAAATTAATGCTCATAGGCATCTCTGACTTCCTGAACTTGGAAGGTGATGACATAAATGCTGGTTCTTGACTTTCGTATGTCATTTTCTTTTCTTTCTCTTATTGATTGTGCAATTGGGGATTATATTTTATGCGTGAAATTAAATTCACGTGAATTTTCATGCATATCAATTTTTTTTAATGATTGTATGTTACGATCGTTTAAGTATAAATTAGGGTATATTTATAGTAAGACTCATATATTATTAGTATTTCTCTGCATTCTTTTCCTAACGTTTTAATTGAAATTGAACATTGATCTCTTAAGAAAAAACATAACGTTTTAATTATTAGACTATTGTCTTGATTAATCATTAATCTTCATTAAAATTGATTATGATAAATATTATTATGAAGTAGCATCCCCAAGGTCTCGAAATTACGTGATCATGGTACCTGCCTATATTAATGACCGAATACAGTATTACTTTTTTTTTGTTAAGTAGAATAAAGTATTACTAATGTTGCGATTACCTTGTTCTTAATTACCTGCTTAGCAAGTGAAAGTCACATTCCCTGACATTTATATATGTTAGGAAACCGTGATCGAGTGTTCTAGTAACCTAATCAACTCTCTCTTTATTGATTTTTTCAAGTTTAATGAATGATTCCTAGATATGGGTCGTCGTCGTCATAAAAGTAAAAATTGGCCGAAAGCTCTTTTGGAGAGGTTGATGAATTCAAGGGCTTTAAATATGCCATCTTTTGACTTAGCAAATACTCCCTTGACACATCTTAAAATTTTATGAGAATTAAGAAAGTCAATGTTTGTGAATATTAAAGATTAAAATACTCTTTCATTTAGTCATTATAAGAGCGTGTTTGGTATAATATTTTTTATTTTATTTTTATTGTGTATTGAAATAATATTTATATTTAGTATATTTTTTTCTATTTAAATCATAAAAACGAGTTTGTATAAAGTAAATTTTGAAAAATAACTTCATCAAATATAAATTTAACTAAAAATAATTTTTATTATATTTATCAAACATCAATTTATTTTATTATTAAAAATTGTTTTTCTATAAAGTAAAAAGTAATTTAATAAAAAAATCATGCCAAACGGATCCTAAAAGTAATGTTTGGGATAGTAACTTAATATAGTGATTAATATAATGAATTCATTAAACGATGACACGTGGCATAAAAAATCTTGAATTCTGATTTTATTTCCTTAAATTTAAAGTAAAAATAATTAAAATATTAAATTTAATGACATGTGTCACCATATTATAAGTCATTACATTAATTCATTATCCGTAACATTACTCGTCATTCTAAATAAAATTTTTCTATAGAGTACAACATTGCACTCTTTAAATATTTAATTAACGATCCACTATTCTTAAACAACTACAAAATGTAAAATCAATATTTTAATTTATGTAAAATTAACTCTTGTCAATATTAATCAAATACTGTTACTCACCTAATTACTAAATAATATAATAAAAACTAATTTAAATAATACAATGATTCCTGAGAAGTAACTAATATAATGATTTGTTTCATTCCTAGTGAAAAAATAAATAGGTATTGTATTGTATTTTTTTTTACTGTTTAACAATTAAAATATGTAAATAAATAAAAATAATGTATGAAATATTTAAATAAATTCAATTCCCATATAATTATATTTGGTATTAAAAACATCATGAAACATTTAAAGGTGAACTCGTGAAAATATGTTAATATGATAAAATATTTATATATATTTCTTATATGATAAATCAGAAATAAAATATTAAAGTTAGTATGATAAAATAAAAAGGATATATACATAAACTCAATATATAATTGAAAATTTAATTATACATATAATTATCAGATTAAAATAATTATTTAGCTATAAAATTATGGAGTTAACTAGAGAGTTGACTACATTAATTTGGATGTGTTGAAATAAATAATTCTCATACTTATATTTGTAGTGAATCTATGATAATGGATTATATTTGTAGTGAATCTATGATAATGGATTGATATTTAATATTTAAAAGTGTAAAATTACACTTTATAGAAAATTATTTTTAAATATTATTTTTCGGTCTTGAAATAAATGACGTTTTATTTTTGAGGATTATTCAAAAGTTAGTATATCTATATAATAATTATGAGTAGAATATATCCATTTTTAAATGAATCTAAAAAATTAAAATAATATTCATTTAAAGATAGAAATAATATAATAATTTTTTTTTTTTAATTTAAGTAGAAAAGATTGTGTAAAATATTAAATATGATAGTTAATCGTGCACACTTTAAAATGGAAGTTGTGTCAATTTTTTATAGATGAAAAGGGTATAAATTTAAATCTATTATAGTATTCTTTCATATATTGGGATTACATATTACACTAATGCTACTTAAACTTTGTTGAAATTCGTGCAAGCATGGGAACAGTCACGCCTTTCCACTTTGTTCTCCATACCTTTCTTTTATGCTCACCTTCCTAAGTCTTAATTTCTTTTACTGTAGCAGTACCTCAAAATATTGTATAAGTATCATGAGATACTAGTAGTTTGTAATTTTTGTATCAGTGAAACCTTTATTTTTATGTTTTGTAGTTTGTTGATTGAAATCAAGAAAAAGTTTCTCTCGATCTCTTCTTCATTTCCGCAAATTCCGATATGATATCAGAACCAATTGAGAGTAGTTGATTATGCTTTCAACCCAAATAAAAAATCCAATCTTCTATATCAATAAAATCATTGTTCTAGATACCTGCAATTCAACAATGTAATCCAAAAATTTGAAAGATACAGGTATCTATCAGTCTATTGCTTTATATAAAAAAAAGTATAATGGTGCTATTACTGTAAAAATTTCAATGGCTTTATCAATCTCTTGCTTTATCCTAGAAAGATTACGGCAGAATCTTCTCATCACTGTCTTCTGCATCGAGAATAACGAGGCGGCGGCACTGCGGCGGAGGAGGTTCGCGAGTTCCTTCTGCCGGCAGATGGCCATTGTTGTAAGGCGGTGGCTGAAGCATAGCGGTTGGGGCTAGAGGAGAAAAAGGAGGATGGATGACGTCATCTTCTAAATCAGGAGGAGCAGGTTGCGGTCGCGGCGAAGAAGCCATCAGAAACGGCGACGAGGAAACTTTGGGCAACGGAGTCGAATGCAGCAATGAGGAAGATTGAGCAGGCCACGACGAAGTTGGGTGCGCAATGAAAGACGATGGTCGTTGGCCTGAGGAGGAACATTTGCTGCTGGAGGCGGAGCATTGGCGGCTTGAGACGGAGCCTCTTCGTTAGTGACAAAAACGGAGAGAAAATTGCCATACGGGACAGGGTCACCCGACATTTTGTTTTCCATGCCTTTTTTTTAATGCTCCCACGCATGTCTAAGTCTTAACTTCTTTTACTGTAGTAGTACCTCAAAATAGTACCTCAAAATATTGTATAAGTAATTTGTAATTTTTGTATCAATAGAATCTCATTTTCTGTTTTGTAATTTGTTGATTGAAATCAAGAATAATTTATCTCAATCTCTACTTCATTTCTGCAAATTCGACAAACTTTGTCCAAACTTGTTCTACCACCTGCACTGTCACTTTACGGTTACTGCTATAACTTTTACTCCTCCCGTTTTACGAAGTTACTAAACGCCGTCACGAAAAGCTGACATGCCATATAACAGACCGTTAACGTGATTAAGTGGCAATCCTTCGTCAAATGGCAATGTTTGATCATTCTTACCTGGGGCTGGGCTTCAACTGTCAAACCGATTTCATTTCCGTACTTGAAAAAGATAACTGTATGGCCCAAATTCCGCGGCCCAAATATATAAGGCCTGAAACATTTCGTATGGCCGAAATGGCGATGAAGACCAGAAACAATTGGTATGGCCTTAATTCACCAAATAATAGGTCGAGCCGAGTTGGT
>JANIEQ010000939.1:0-13506 GCA_024708375.1 Oxalis stricta | reverse complement strand
AGCTTATGTCAAATTGTAATAAACTAGTCAATGTGATCCGTCCGTTGGACCGAAAATTCGTACTTTAAAAATAAATAATTTAAATATATATTACAAAATATTATATAATAATTATTTGCATTAAACATTATTAAATCTATGTCAAATATTATATCAAAAGAAATTATTTTAACTTTAAATCAATTAGAATTATTTTGATTTTATTTCAAAATCTACAATCCTATTAGAATTAAAAATTTATTTTGTTTGAAAAATAAGATATGTCCGTTTTAATTAATAATAGGAAAAAAATATAGCGGATTTTTATTAGGAATAATAGTTTAATAAAAAAATTTGAAAAAAATAATATATATTTTAATTTGATTAGGAATAATTTTTTTTAGCAATATGCCCGTTTGAATAGGAAAAAAAGAATATGTGTCCGTTTTAATTAGGAATAAAAAAAAGAATATAATGGATTTTAATTAGGAAAAATTATTAAATAAGAAGATTAGAAAAAATATAGTGTATTATAATTTTATTAGGAATATGTTTTTATTGTGTTTTGATTTCCTAATTAGAATAGGAAAAATCATAGACTTAAAATTGTAATTTGAAACCTAATTAAACTCAAAGTTCTAAATGAGGAATATAGTTTAATAAAAAAATTAGAAAAAATAATATATATTATTATTTGATTAGGAATAATTTTTTAACAATATGTCCGCTTGAATAGGAAAAAAAAGATATGTCTATTTTAATTAGGAATAAGAAAAAAGAATATAATGAATTTTTATTACGAAAAATTGTTTAATAAAAAAATAGAAAAAATATAGTGTATTATAATTTTATTAGGATTTTTTTAAAATAATTGATAATAAATTGATTAGGAATAAAACTATTATATTAAGAAAAAGTAATTGGTAGAATTTTATTAGGAATCATTATGTTTTTATTGTATTTTGATTTCCTAATTAGAAAAGGAAAAAAATAATATCATTGACTTAAAATTGTAACTTGAAACCTAATTAAACTCAAAATTCTTATATACATGTGTCAAATTACTATTCGTTAATAAAACGCCATGTGTCGGATGTTGATTTGACAATAAAATTTGCAATTGAATTGCAATTGGAACAAATTAAAAAAGTCTCTCTATTATCTATAAGAAGAGAAGATTCAAACAACGATCATCGTGGATATTGTTTTGAAAATCAAATAATCCATCTGTTTATTATGTATGTTGTTTATTTACCAAAAAGCAATTATCGTATCAATTTATTAACGTCACCGCGAAAGAGGTACAAACTACTTAATTAGGAATGGATATGATCTGACAAGATAACACAATACTTTATGCAAAAAAGATTGATGTAAATTTCATGTAATTCATAGTCGGTTACGTAAAAACCAAACGCAATACATACCACCATGCCAAAGATGTATGATCAATAATTGTGTAATTCAACACGTAATCATTAGGGTTGGGAAAACGAAGAATTGTTCGGTTCGGTTCGAGTTCGTTAAGATTCGAGTCGAACAGACTCGAGCCTCAAAACTTTTCAATCTTCAAAATTTGGGTTCGAGTCCAACTTCGTCTCCAATCCCGAGCCGATCCCGATCTGTTCGTTTAAAATTTTTTTAAAAAAATCTTACAAAAATTCAACAAATATAAATACCAAACAATCCAAATCCAACAAGATGTATATAGTTAGGATTTTAATTTTGTTGAAAAATCTATAGGTACATACGAAAGAAAAGGAAGTTAATTCACGATGATTACAGACTTCCGTCTGTAAGGTGAAATCACATCCAACAAGATGAAAAAAATGAGTTTATATAGGTGAAATGAGAGGGAATGCGAAGAAAGAAGTCAAACGACTTAATATAATTAAGTCAAGAAGGAGAGAGGAATAACGACTTTAGGTCTTCGTCTCATTTAATACACACTCATCGACTTAATAGAATTAAGTCAAGAAGGAGAGAGGAATAACGACTTTAGATCTTCGTCTCACTTTTAATACACCCTCGTCTATTTTGACTCAAAACACACCTTAACTCATAACGTAACGTAATTAAATAAATTATATTTTATATAATTAACTATCATTATAAAATTTAATAATGTTATAATATAATTTTAACTCACCACAATCATCGTACACTTAACTGTTACTTATCTATACTATAATATTTAGTATTATTATATGATAATTTAATTTTCAAAATAGTCCTTTCGTTTATAATGGCTTCCTTTAATTAAACCATGTTATGTTCTTTTAAAGCTTTAAGATCTCTAAAAATTAGGTTTTTAGAACAAGAGTTGGTATGATTTTTATGTACTTAGTTCTCTTATTGTTTTTTTTAATGTATCTTTTAAATTTGTGCGTGTTATATGTTTGTGAACTAAAACGTAAAAATTCTTCAAATTGTTCTCTACATACTCACCCCTTACATTACATACTCACTTTACATTACATAGTTATCTACATACAACCGTACTCATATATATATATATATATTATATACAAAAAGCCCGCGAGCAGCGGGTCATTGAACATAGAGTGAGAGCTACTACTACGATATCCGAGAACCAGTTTGGCTTCATGCACGGACGGTCAACCATGGAGGCAATCTTTCTTGTTAGGGGCTTAATGGAGAAGTATAGAAGCAACAAAAAGACTTGCACATGGTGTTCATCGACCTAGAAAAGGCGTATGATAGAGTCCCTAGAAACATCCTTTGGTGGGCTTTGGCCGAGCAAGGGGTATCTAGTCAATATATCCACCTTATCCAAGATATGTATGAGGGGGTACGGACTAGTGTCGGGACGAATGGAGGAGACACGCCTGATTTCCCAATCACCATCGGTGTACATCAAGGCTCGGCTCTAAGTCCATATCTTTTCACCTTAGTGATGGATGTCCCGACTCGACATATCCATGATGACATACCGTGGTGTATGTTATTTGCAGATGATGTCATTTTGATAGACGAGAGCAGAGAGGGAGTAAATGAGAAGTTAGAGCTGTGGAGGGAAACCTTGGAGTCGAAAGGTTTCAGGTTGAGTCGTAGTAAGACGGAATATATGCATTGTAACTTCAGTGGAGAAGGGAGAAGTCGGACTAGTACGATCCAACTAGGAGGAGTGGATGTACCGAGGTGTGATAGGTTCCGATATCTAGGGTCTATCCTACAAGAAGATGGAGAGGTTGACAGGGATGTCACCCACCGTATACAAGCAGGATGGGCAAAATGGAGAAGTGCAACAGGTATCTTGTGTGATCGACATATGTCGAGTCGGCTAAAAGGAAAGTTCTATAGAACAGCAGTGAGACCAACTATTCTATATGGGAGCGAATGTTGGCCGATAAAGAAACAACAAGAGCACAAGATTAAAGTGGCAGAGATGCGGATGTTAAGGTGGACGAGTGGACTTACTCTAAGGGATAAAGTCCGAAATGAGACTATAAGGAGCGATTTAAACGTTGCACCTATAGACGAGAAGATAAGAGAGGGTAGACTTAGGTGGTTTGGACATGTGAGGCGTAGACCTAGAGAAGCTCCCGTTCGAAAAGGTGAGGACATAGATATAGGAACAGAGAGGAGAGGGAGAGGGAGACCTAGACTCACGTGGGAGAGGGTAGTTAGAAAGGATTTAGAAATTTTAGGTATTTCAGAAAACTTAGTAGTCGAGAGAGGAGAGTGGCGCCGTAGTATCCACGTAGATGACTTCCTATAGATAGTGTCATAGGGTTAGAAAAGCTAGTTATAGGATATATCATTTCTCTACTAGGGATAGAAAAACTATGTATACGAATAGGCAGTATATCTTTATATTATATAGCATGATTTATTATATGCATTTGTATTATCGTATTTTATACATGATACTATTATTTGATTTATGATATGGCATGTGATCTACACATTGCCCTTGGACTTAAACGTGAGGATTCATATAGCCGACTCCACTCGGTGGAATTGAGGCTGGTTGTTGTTGTCGTATACAAAAGCCCGCGAGGCGCGCTCGGGACCGGCTCGGCCGAGCTCGCCAAAAGCCTCGGGTTCGTCGATCCCTAGCCCAAAAAGCCCGCTTTCTAAACGATCTTTTATTTTTTTTATCTCGGGATCGCTCATTTTTCGAGCCGACTCCCGAACTTTAAACCCGTTTTTCCAACCTAATACCGATGTGAAATGCTAATATTTGTTTTTATATATACACTTATATAAAAAAATTTGTCAAATAGAATTAAGATACATCAATGATGGTGGCTTCCAAAGACTGATTTAAGAGGATGATAATTTAAATTTTTTTATTTAAATGGGAAAAAAAATAGTTTTTACTTTGAGCTCAAAGAATTATCCATATATTATAAAATTTTATCCTGGTAAGTGATAAAAACTATCTTAAAATTTAACAGAATAAAACTTAATAGAAAGAGGAAAAGTATATAATCTAGCTATTTAGGAACCAACAATAAAATATATCGATAGCTAGATATTGGGGTAATTATGCAGCGAATCCTTAAATTATGCATTGATCAATTTTTGAGTCTATAAACTAATTAAACGTACACACGGCCCCTTAAAATTATGCTTTATTTAACATTTAAGTCCCAACTGTTACGTCACTGTAACGATATGCCTACATAGTAGTCAAATCTCCGTTAATTTCATTTGGCGTCATATATGAGGTGATAAGTCAAAATTGCATGAAGTGTAAAAGTGGGTCACTACAAATTCATCATACCCATCTCTTAATTTTACCAACTTACTAGACTAAATAATATAAGATGATCTCTTTATTACTTAAAAACGTTAAAACCCACCATTAATTGACAAAAATTGTCGATTAATTATACCCTCCAAATCAACGTTATTGTGTATCTTTGGTCCATTTTTTCTTATTTTTTTTACCAATCCAAAAGAAAATCAGATCTTAGCCAAACACACACCATCTCCGGTCGTTCTGATGGAAGGCGATTGTCGACAATTAAAAAATACTATCTCCGTTTCAAAATAGATGTAAATCTTTTAATATAATTTGTATGTAAAAAATTGCATCTATTTTGAGCCAGGAAAAAATATTTTATAAATCAATAGTTGCCCAAACTTTTTGTTAACAAAGCCATCGTCATCATTTTCTCCCTATTTTCACTCTTTGAAGAAGACATCCTTTCTCACAAAATTGACATTCTCTTTCAGCGATCTAACACATTTGTTAAAATTGATCTTCTTCATCAACGCTTAAAGAAACCATTGCTCATAAAAATGAGCACTAGTTAAAACTGAAAAACAATGTTAATAGTGTTAAGTTGAACCATTATAGATAATTTATTAGTTGAACACTAATTAAATTGACATAATCTACTACTACTTCCATCTCGAAATATATGAAATGTTGATAAATAGGGCATGGTGTAATGATAATATTTTTGTGGAAAAAAAAAATATTGCTCAAGCTTTTCCATGCATAACCTAAAAAATATTTTTTTTGACAAACATATTTCATCATGTCTACTTAATTACATCAGCATACATATGAATCAAAACACCGTGTATTTTGAGACAAAAAGAGTAAGAAATTGAATGATTAGAGAATCTAAATGTTAAATAGAAAACTAGTGGAGTAACTAGACAAAGGGTGTCACGACCCAAACCCACGTCATGACCGGCGTCGTAATCCATCTCAACCACGAGACTACGACCAGCCTCAAAATATAAATTTCGTCCAAATATAACCAATAACAAGGTTTATACAATAATTACAAATCGACTTCCGACTTAAACAAAAATCGGCATTATAACATTTACGCCCACAACAATCCCACAAGCCAGAAATCGCAAGTCATACAACCAAGTTCTACCAACACGGAGTTTAACTAGATTAAAATTTTACATTGATAGTTTACAAGCCTAAACGGCTAATGTACATGGGAGATATACCAAAAGGAAGATCGTAAGCTCCCGAGATAAGTCCTCGAGTAGACGAGACTAGAGTATCGAACCTAGTCCTGCAAAATCCGAAAAGAAATATATATTTTGGAATGAGTGGGGGTCACTCAGTAAGTACCAAATACAAATATAATAATATAAAGGTAAACCAATATCCAAGTACATCCACGTAAGTTTCAAAACCAATTTAAAGATTTTTGAAAACTTTATTTATCTCGAATACGGAGTGAATATATTTATATTTCTCTTTTTATCAAATCTCATTATAGTTTATACTTCACAAATCCAAAATCCGCTTAAAAACAAGGATTTATCGATTTAAAATCCAAACCGGTTAAAGTGATTTTTATCAAATCAGAATTGAGCAAAATCGAACTGGTTTATTATTCCAGTGAAGTTCCGACATTTACCCAAGTCGGTCGGTTGGCACGTGGTACCTAGATCCTGTCTAGGTACGAGTAACGATACGCCTTACCACGTCTTTTGGTTTGGTTAGCACAAAGCATTACCTCACCTCACCGTGGGCCCGTTCGTTACAAATCGGTCACTCTACCCTCAATGATAGACGATGACGGGACCCAAAACTAGATAGTCCCATATAATCGGTCTATGGCCATAACCTACACGTGTGCCAATGGGAAGTAATTATACTTTCCCTCGATGAATCATCACGAATCCAATCTCAAAAACTAGAATCGAATTGATTTTCAGAAATTTATATGAAAATCATTTATACCAATAAACTCGAATTTATCTCTAGAAATTAATTCTCGGTCATTTCTCAATCCAATTAAAAGTCGTTTTTATTTTATTAATTAATATGAAAATCATGGGTGAAATGGCTTCAAAACCAATTAATCAACCAAACTCCAAAATTTAATTCAACAATCACATTTTATCAAGCCAACACTGAAATATTATTTCGACAATTAAATCAATACGCAATACTTAATTCTCCATAACCAGATTTCTCAAAAATATTTCAAGCATATATATATATAAATATATATATAGCAACCAAAGATATACGGTTTATTAGAAAACCGTTATATTAGTATATCGTGTATCGGGTACTTACCTCAAGTCGTCTCCGATTCACGTTCGTCCGAATATCGTTGCAACACTATCTACCTATTCGAAACGACGATTATTAATATCGACTCATAATTCTATATGAAATGCCGTGAATGCATGAAATGTATTTTATTGTCGATTTTAATGCACACAAACCAATAAATCCATAAAAATCATTATATAACTTTTCCAAAATTTCCCGATTAAGTTCGATTCCTAATTTCATAGTTTAACTTCCCGAATGCATTATAATCTTTTCAGAACACATTTTTAAAGCTATACAATTTCAATTGAAGCATATACAAACTATGAATATTCACTTAATAATCCATTTAAAGCTATATAATAAACATACATTCGAATCTAATTATTTTACAATCTACAACACGTATAAAATATTCAAATTTCATAATCATCCATTAATTTAATTGATTTTAGAATTAAATCATCTTAATACTTACAAGACCTTAATACATAATGTTTAATCCAAATTATTTTAACAATTTAACATACAACACATTATATAATTCATAATTTATATAAAAAAATTCAAATTTCATAAAAAATAAAGCTTAAATCTAATGTGAAACTATAACACTTATCCAAATATATTTCAATTAGCAATTATGCTAATTGAGACACAACTTTTCCTTCTTCTTCTTCGATCTCTTTCCTTCTCTTTAATTAATTAATTTCTTTTTTTTTTCTTCTCTCAGCATAAATTCAAACTCTCTCTATTTTCTTTTATAATTTTTTTTCTCTGCCTCGATCGCTCTCCAAGGCTCTCAAAGTACCCGATGTACCTATATCTTTCTCTCTTTCCTTTTTAATTCCTCTCCAATTACCATCTTTGACCTTTTTTTTCTCCACTCTCTCTCGTCACTTTCTCGCTCTGCTCTCCACTAACTATCTATTTTCTTTTCTTTCTCTCTCTACTTCACTATACTCTGCCGCTCTTCATATAGATACATATATATTTTATTATTATTTTTAAGTACTTTGCTTCCACCGAGTGGGTGGAAGCCTCTAGATTATCTATATATATATCTTACAATTAAATCCTCATATTTTAATTATTTAATCAATTTTACTTTCAAATTTGATAACTTATAATTCAGTCCTTAAATCTATATAATTTTTAATGTAACACTATAACAATGCACGTAATGTCACGATATCGATATCGTTTTCATTCTAATCGTACGTCTTATTATATGATGAATGTATGTATGAATGATATTAATTTAAAATTTTATGTCTAACAAATTAATATTTAGGGTGTAACAAGGGGTTGAGCGATCTTACAATTTATTTTACACTAGAGATAATTTGTTATGAAAAAGACCGAATCACGCGAAGTTAAAAAGGATGCACGAAAATTTGTTATGAAAAGAAGAAACATATCACTTTTTAAGCATTGTTTGTCGGTAATCGCGTAAGAAGATAAGTGATTTTTAAGCAATGAGGACGTCTTCTTGAAACACAAGTCGAGTGAAATCGTAGAGAAAAAAAAGGAGACGAGACTCCATTAACAAAACGTTGGGGGGTCTTTGGTTAATTTGCTGACGTGTAAAACATTTCCCATTTGTCAATACTGACGTACATAAATTTTTCCCTCAGAGATATGAGGAAGATAATCGAATTTGAGATGATATTCATATAAAAGTTTGTTTTAAAGGGTTGTCAACTTTGGGAGGAAGAGAATCGAATTGAAAACTGAAAGGGAACAAAACTTCAACAAATGGCTATAATTATTCAACACATGTGCATAGTGGGTGATTTTAAAAAAAAATGTATCAACTACGTCATTACTTTTGGGCGAGAATCAAACTAAAATTAAAAGAGAGGATGATCCTATATAATTTTGTAAATATAAGGGGGTGAAATTAATTGTGGATTTTAGAAGGGGGTTATCATATATCATGTCTTATTTTAGTGAGCTTAAAATATTTCACCCAAATTGTGTTGTTGAGATGCAATGAATTCTCCATGTATCAATTCACAAGGGATTATACTCATTAGGGATGTGAATGGATTGGATTGGATTTTTCGAGAACTTAATCCGATCCGAGCAAACCATTATGGATTTGAATTAGATTGGATTTTAATTTTTCCTCAATATACAATCCAAGCCAATCCGAAAAAATATGGATTGGACCGCTTTGAATTTGATAATAAACATATTCTATTTTCGTCCTATTGGTTAGAAAATTCCAAAATATATATACATAATACTTCTTAAATATCAAAAGCATCCAACATTATAATTAATTAACAAATTTACACATACACATGCAAGAAAACGCCGACAATGACAACATTAAGAACTTAATGTAGATAAATATTATAATAATTAATAATACCAAGATAAAAAAGAAAATATTAAGCAAACTAGTAATAACTTGCCTTCTACATCCTTTTCGCATACAATAAAAATGAAGCTTCATCTTCTTTACTAGTTGCTACAAACAATAGTTGAAGATTCGAAATCTTAAAACTCAATAAAAAAATTTTTTGATAAATTATATATATTATTATATATAATATAATATTTTATATGTAGTTGTATTTTTTCGATTTGTGGATTGGATTTTCATTTTGCACATGATCTAATTCAAATATTTTGGGTTGAGTTGGATTGGATTTTTCTCCCCTAAATCTTTAAAAAAAATCCAATCTATATGAATTGGGTTGGATTTTATCCATAATTTTTTAAGCTGGATTGGATCAAATCCATTCACACCCAATTACTCATAAATGAAAAAGAGAAAAGTTAAAATAAAAAAGTTATATATTTTAATTTTTAATAATTTAGGAGATATCACGAGCTAAAATATTTTTGATTAGTTGAAAAGAAAAACATGATCTCACAATTATACTAATATGTGCATAAATATAGCATTATACATAGATTAGATTCATGATAATTTGCTAATACAACAAGACTAAAAAAAGAAAGATATATTTCCTGCAAAAATATCAACTTTTTTTAAAGAAATGTTTGATTTGATTTGTAGATACTAAACTTGGATAATATTTCCATTAACCTATCCATGCATACCGTTATATAAGCACTTCAACATTGTAATAACACATAATATAGCCACAGCTCCACTTCAGATAGGAAAAATAAAAAACAAAAAATGGCTAAATCTTCTTTCATTTGTATTATCTTAATCTTTGCTCTATTTCTCTCATCCAGGTTCGTTCCATGATTTTTTTTATTCTTTTTGAGAGGAAAATATATGGTTTTCTTTCATATGGATGATGAATTTTCAAAAAATGCACGATTACTTTTCTTTAATTTGACGATAAATGTATGGGGGCGGTCACTTCATCATTTTATTCAAGCCTACTTATTCTTGTTGAAGTTGATCATGATGAGTTAAAAAAGTTTTAAAATTGTCTTTTCTTGATTGTATTTATTACGATAATTTTAAAAAGTTTGTAAAAAAAATATGAAAATTGTTTGTCAATCCATTTCACTCAATTTAAGTCAATTTCTCTTAAAAAAATCGATTCATTTGCTTTTAAGTTTTAATTGTTCGTTTCCACTAAATTAACATTATCGATCAAAATACCTTAATTGAATTCCATTTTTAGTCCATTTTAGTTGCTTTAAATATTTTCTTTCACATCTATATGTATTACATTGAGCGAATCAAACGATATATATTGCATATGAATGAAATGATACATATAACTAAATAACTGAAGCATAATTTTGTGTTATTATGCATGCAGTAGGAGATGAGACTATTCAAGTGAAACGGATGCATTGAAACGATATCCAAGAGTGGATGTAATCTTGCAGAATGTAGAAAGAAGTGTTATGAAAAACGCCAATCAGATGGAGGCCAATGCATTCGCAAATTCGGGGATAACTGAATTACTCTTGTGTTTGTGCATTTAATTGTTGATTTAAATCATTTCAATTATGTGACACATGATTTAAATAAGACACAAGAATCTATGCTAAATCTATTTAGCTTTTCGTAAATCTCTAATAATATAATTTCAAACATTAGCGTTATTGTTTTTAACTACAATGTTATATAATCCATCTCTATTATATATAATGTTCATTTACTAAAAAAACAATTATCATAATAAATGGAGTACCAAATTGTTAACCTTTCCTCTTAAGAGGTTCAAACCATTTAATTAGAATGAAAATATATTAATTATAAGACAACATTTAATATATACCAAACTAGCATCACAACAAGATTGATAACGTAGCTCATGCGATTCATAATCCATGTGCTGGGATAGTCTCTAAACAAGACGATGACGATGCCAACGATAATCATAAATAGCGATGATGGACTGTTATATGAGTCCATAGACCACCTTGTTTTCCATTATGGTCTTTAACATAATGTACAATAAAAATTAAGGATCGATACGATGTACTTTATTTATAAATTGTTTTAAGATTAAAATGTGACAATGATAGTATTTGTTAATATACATATATGCAATTATTGAAAATATAAAAGTAAAACAAGATACTAATTATACAGCCTCAAAAAACAGATTTAACAGGGAAAATAATTTAAAAAAATATTTTTGCTCAAATAAGAGTAATATAATATTGACTTTGAGCTCGTTGAAAATGAAAATTAAGATGAAAATAAATGTCCATATATTACAAAACATTATTCTGATAAGTGATAAACTACTTATATAAAAGTAAAACAACCAAAAATTTAATAGAATTAGGAAAATGTAAATATGTTAAAGTCAATGACTAATATTGGTTGACTATTGATAAAAGCATAAAACGAAATACTAAAAATATAAATAAAATCAAAAAAATAGTTATCAAATATTATGTAGAAACAATACTCTTCCGTCAAATAAATCGGAGATTGTGGAGATACTATTTTAGTACTTTTCATATATAGAATCGGTAAGTGTCAGTACTTTCCTTACGTTTAGATGGATGTGTGTGAGACTTGCTAGTTTATGCCTTACGGACTCAAGTTAAGAGCCGACCCATAATTAAAAGTCCATATTATGAATATCCCTAAATATTTTTGGGTATATTTGGAAAATGTTTTTTGGGTTGTAGTAGGAAAATATATTTAAAATATATAATATTTTGTAAAAATATCCTTATACAGTTATTCATAAGCTGCAGTATTATGATTATTATGTTAGTTCAACTAGATGGGAACAAAAAGGAACTAAATAAACAAAAGGAACATATATTCAATCTAAAATAACATAAGTAATAGAGAAAATAAATCAAATTATTTTATAAATTATTGATTCTACTTTACAGTATGGCAGTAGCTAATGTGAACACTCAATATGTTTTTTTTGTTTTTTTTTTTTTTTATTTTATTTATTTTTTAAGTCAGTACTAAATATGGACCTCCAAAAAAATAAAAATTATTTGTAACATACATGCATTTAACCATGCATCCCTAACACTATATATAAGCCCTTCATGACTGTTGTCACTATATAACCTCAAATTACTACTACAAAATAAAGAAAGGAAGAAAACAAAATAAAATGGTGAAAGCCTGTTCTACTTTCATTTGTACAATTTTAATCTTTACTCCATTTCTCTTCAGGTTTGTTCTTTAATTAGTTATATCTTTTATCTTGAGAGTTTGAGCTAAAACATGAGATTTACTTGTATTTTGGATTATGAATATATATCATATCTAAAAGACACGATTTATATTTTTCCTCTTCTTGTAACTAACATAATTCAGTTTAACTCGATCTATATATAAAGTCGATTTGATCTATCCAAACATTCGTGTCTTTATGCAGTTGTAGGAGAGGAGACTACTCAACCAAGGCGATGCATTGAGACATTGTCGACGACTGGATGTACACTTCAAGATTGTCGAAGGAAGTGTTGGGGTAGACGCCAACAAGTTGGAGGCCAATGCATTGACAAATATGGGGATGACATCTTACTCTTGTATTTGCGTTTATGATTGTTGATCAAATTAATGAGCTATCTTTTTGTATAACACAGGTATAATTCAGTTAATAAAGACATGGAAATGAGCTAAATTTGTTTATTTTCTGTCCAATTGCAAGAGTCTACACACGAATATATTTTTTTATGAAGGAAAGTCTGAAATATTATTAATTATTAAAAGAAGTTAAGTAAAATATTCGAATCAAAATTGTGTAGGTTTTGATAATCTTGAATAATTAAAACTCTAACCCTCCAAACAAGCTAGGTAGGTAAAATCCATGTGGTATAATATTGATATCGACTTTAATTTAAAACGATCTCTCAGTTAGTCATCTAACTAAAGGCCTGTCCCAAACGATCGACGAGTGAAATCTTTTCAACTATGATGAAAGAAGTTATCATCGTCTTATTACTTCTGATAGAAGAATTTGTTATCTTCTAACTACTATTACAATATTCTCCAAGAATTTGTTATCTTCTAACCACTATTAACAATATTCTCCAAGCTTCGAAATAAGACGTAAATTTTGTATTCTACTAACAAC